>VURO01024385.1:0-14355 GCA_015108175.1 Pelvicachromis taeniatus | reverse complement strand
TATATTTTAGATAGCAAGGAGCAGACGGCTGAGTTTATTAAACTTCACCGAAACAATCAGCAGATTTCATTAAAATTGAATAAACTATCATCTTGTCTTTATTTTTAGTTAGCACATACCTTAAACACTCAAAGCTGTAAGCTAATGATAGTTATATAAGAGCAGATGCATGCTGGTGCAATAAGCTGTACGTTTTACGTCCAATGGATGCATGATCTGATTAGTCAACTAATCGCAAAAATAATCGGTGACTAGTCGACTATCAAAATAATCGTTTGTGGCAGCCCTAGTTTTCATATTTTGAATGATGACAATAAAAACTGAATTTTATGAAAGCAGTTGACCCAGAGTCTTGTAGACATTCAGAGTCTCAGTAAAACATCCATCAGTGCCTCATCAGGTAAGTTGTAATAAAACCTTTACCAAACTAACAGATTCAAAAACTAAGGCTATTTCCTTTATATTTTAGCTGGTTTTCGAAGCTTACAAAAGTTATTTTTACAGTCAAACTGTCATTAAAATAAAGCCTGTATCAGTAAATATGAAGCTCATATCTGATCTATTCAATTTGTGACAGTAAATCACTGATAACTTTTTTGATAATAATATGATAACTTAATACTGTTTAGCTGATATTTGTCCACTTGGATGAATCTGCTTTATTCATTATTCATCACGGTAGGCTAACTTATTCATTGTTCTATGTGAACCTGGCTCTCCTGCTAACATACTCACCAAGAAGGATATAACTTCTCTCACTGCTGCTGTGTCTTTTGGGCCACACAGTGCTTATTACAAAGGGTGGATAGCAATACTTAATAGATGCACCTTAATCCACTCCCCCAGTATAGGTTGATGGCAATCTCACAGGGATAGGATAGTACAATTGGGCTATTGGAGAAAACTAAGCTAACCCTGAGTAGTAGTCCTTGCCATCTCGAGTTTCCCAACCAGCAAGCTGACCCTGTAACACATTTGTCCAGCCAGCCAGCCAGCCAGCCAGCCAGCTGTCTGACCAGAAAGTCTCTCATCTTGTGGTTTGATGGACTCCAACTACACTGGCATCAGCAGTCCTTTTACTTCTTAGAAGATTCTTGAGCAGGAGAGAACTGGTTCATATGGTGCTACGCACAGATGACGTAAACACACCCTAGGACGAGGGACTCACTGGAGAGGCAGCTGTTTATTTTCTCTATATTTATCATCAAATATTCTATGCAGCATTTCACAAATCATTTTAGAAAGTGAGGACGTGCTTCAGTAGAGATAATAGAGCACGCATCCCCTCTATTGCCACAAATGCTGCACCGAGTGAACCAAAACGACGCACTTTGGCTGGGTGAACCAATGTCTGATGTGCATTCACAATGTCTGATGTGCAAGCACAACACACCCTCTAAACTTCAGTTGAAAAAGTTTCTATGCTTAGAGGTTTGTTAGCTAAAAATGTTCTTACTGTATACACAACATGGAAAAACTGCACTGAATGGGAAGGATTATATTCCCATTCACACAGAGACACACACAGACAGCCACACACCAAGTAAGGACTGTTTGTGAAACTCTGTTATAGTCACGTGCAGGAAGCATGTTGGTTTTTTGTTCGATTATGACACGTACGTTACTTGGACCCTAGCCTGCCCTAATGTACTCACATGTGTAATTTTATCTTGTGATTTTACAGTCACTTAACTTTACAGCCAGCTTCTCTGAGTAAAAGTCTGTGATTACTAGAAGACCAGTAGAGTTTATCACTACAAAGTGCAGCCAAAGTTTCTAAATCCTCTACTGTGCAGTTTAATGGGGGAAACTATGCTGCACTGCATGACAGTTTAAAGTCAGCTTGGGAGACGTAGGCCCTGTGAACCTCTTACTTTTGAACTGTCTGTTTTACCACTTCCATCCTCTTTTGCTGTTTCATAACCAACTCAAGTTCCCAGTTTACACTTTATTCCCGTTTTCGCTTCCCTAAACCTCACATATTCTTGTCCGTTCTCTCTGGTTTCTCCAGTTTACCTCATCACATTTCCCACATTCACAGCTGCAAAACATGAGGAAATTGTTCCTTCCCTGTTATTTCTGCTTATCTGACCCTCCTCCTCCCCCTTCTCCTTTCCTCCACTCCTCTTCCTTGGCATCCTCTCGACTTCTGGCTTGATAACAGGCTGTCACAAGCATTTAATGTTTTCTCAGAAAGTGTTGGCTGCTCCCTGAGGGCCACAGACCTGGTGGGTGAGTGGCTGGTAGGAAAAAGACAATTGCATTTGCAAGCAAATTAGAGAGGCACACATCTTAGTAGAGAGGTGCTGAAGGGGCAAAGAGAGCACTCCCTCTTCCTCCTGTTTCATCTGTGCTTTGCTTGGACAGTGATTGTTATATGTGGCCCTCATTGTAAGCCAGCAAAGGGCAGCAGTACAAACAAATGTTGTCATTACAAGAACATAATGTGGGACAAGGGAGGAAAGGAGAGTGGACGGAAGCCAGCAGGGTCTCCTGGTGTTCTTGCATTTTCTCTGTAGCATTTGTTTTTGCCCGTTTGACTGGTATGTGAACTGACATTGACCTAAATTCTTTAGCGCCTGACAGCAGACATGCAGGCGGGCAGGCAGTCGATGGAACTGTCAGACTAACAGAGAGTGAGGCAGCGGTCAGGCACGGGGAACAGAAAGGACAGAGGTTCACTCACATCAGGAAAAACAACTTCAGTCACCACACCAACGCGACAGATGCTACGATCCTGCCCTGAAGTTTTGCACCTGCAAACCTGACTGCTCGTTTACAGGAGTGTGTGTTTGTAAGTTGTGTAGCTGCATCAAAACAGCCAGGAACAACAGGGATTCAAAGTGGCCATGTTACACCACACAGTATCTCAATCAGCATCTTTGATTCTGAACTCATTATTCTTGCCAGACTTAACGAATTCAAAGGTTTTAAATTTAAGACGGGACCTGGTTTAACAGCCCTCGCAGTCAACTGCCATCTTCAAAATGTCACAATGTTTCCCACTGAATGGTTCAAGCTGACAATTAAATGCAATCTGTTTGTGGCAATAACTCAAAAATGACCAGAAAATAACCAGTTGAGTCAAGTCCACCATTGCACATAGACACGTTGCAGCACTCATCACTGCACATGGATTACAATATGTTGGCAATCTGCCTGCATTTATAAATTGAAGGGCAATTATTTGTCTGTCTGAGAGTGACTGCAGTCAGTTCAAGTCGGACAACGATTGGAAACAGGTCACCTGATGGGAGGCAACCTGTTTCCAATCGCATTGCTATGGAAAGTGGTCCTGCGGAAGTTGAGGGTGTTGTACAGTATGCTCAAACTGTGGGTGATCATCTGGCCACCTCGACTACTGAAAAGCAAAAAAATACAATAATTCCACAATCGCCAACTTTTCCTAGTGTGACTGAGCTATAGCAAGACAGTCAAAAAGCAAAAACAACAACAACAAAAAACCCTGCAGTTAGAAAGCACTAGTTCATTTCCTTTCTTTTTCTTTCTTTCATTCCCAATGTTCAGTGTTTTTGCGCATTTTTTTCCCTGTTTTTCTGCAACAGAAATAGCCCTACCCCCCAGCACAACTTTGAATAATTTAGTCAGTGCAAAACTGATTTGCAACACCAGATAAATACTGGCTACAATAGAAAACACCATCATATTTGCAGATATTTTTGCCAATACCGATGCTACGACAAATAGTGATCGTTTGCAAGTGACTCCCCCGCAAAAAAGAAAATTGCCAGTTGTGAAGGACTTGTTGGCTTTTAATCTGTCAAATATATCTCACATGATTGCTATCAAGCCTGTCTGAGCCAGGAAGAACAATTCTGTCACAAGGTGACAGCTACAGTTTTGGGAAAAGCAACTTTTAAGATAATTTATTTATGAATGTAAATGTTTCACTGCCAAATGTTGTTTTCAAGAGAGGTCTGGCCAAAAAGGCAGCAAAGAAATATAACATAAAAGGTTATATAAGGTCTGGACTGGTTATAATGTAGAACACAGAGTAGGCACAATAGTGCAGAGCCATAAAGATACGGATTTCCTTACTTTGGGACTCTGCATTATTACTGCAGACAGACGGTGATGGTATATATACAAAAGCAAATATACTAGACATTAAATCACTTTTTGGCTCAAAAGTGATATTCAGCCGATATATCAGGACATCTCTACCAAATGACACTATCTACAAAGATTTGCAATCTAGGATTGAGGACATTCCCTTCACTCATAGTAAAGGTTTACCTAACAACAGCAGACAGCCTGTTTTCTAATGAGTATTTGGTACCTGAAGGCACCCAGTGAATTTCCCTCCCCTCCTATACATTATTATCATTATTATTCTTATTACTACTGAGGGGGGAATTGCAAACTTGTATTTAAAATGCAAGTGTGCAATATTACACCTATCGCTGCGTCAAATGCAACGTTTGTAAGCCACACATCACGTCATTTTTCACATGCTGGACTCCTCCTCAGCATCACGGCCAGTCTCCACCTGGCTCACAGAGCAAACACAAACCAGCAGCTTTTATCAGTACAATCCAACAACTCGGGCCAAGTCACATGTCAGCCGTATGGATGCGAGCAACAATCATTTACGAGACCCCCGCCAGCGCACGTCCTCTTATGTAACACAAAGTACGCGCTGGCTGATTAGCTGTTACTCAACTTGCTCTGCTGCTGCTGCGGTGATACAGAGGTGGACGAGCTGGAGGGAGGGGAGGAGAGGAGGGAAGGGGAGGCAGCCTCACGGAAGAACACCGTGAAGAAGAAAAACACTACTCTTTTTTTTTTTAAACTCTCCATCATTCTCAGCTCTGCACACAGTCAGCTGTGGATACAGCTTCTTACACACACACACGGCCACAGTTGTGTAGTTCCCTTCCACAAAGCGCATCTGACCGCTACCAGCTCTGCTCGGAGCTTTGCCTTTAATCAGTTTATTTGCTCAGCTCGTAGCCTGCACACCAAACTAAAGTTTTCTGCCGTGGAGCCTACCTGATATGCCCGCGCCGACCACTATAACATCGTAGGTGTTGCTGGGTGCAGTCATGTTGCAGGGTGGTGTCTCTTCTTTCACCGCTTGGTTGTGTCAGATCGGTGCCGAACGCAGGGTGCACGGAGGAGAGCATCTGGATTAAAAAGCGCCGGGCAGGCCCACTCCCTGCAGACTCCGCCCACCCATAGTAAAGCGCTGCGCTGTGGGTATGGAGGACCATTAAGGAAAAACATTTTATGGAATACCGGTAGTAATAATAATAATAATAATAATAATAATTATAATTATAATTATAATAATACAGTATAGTTTACTTACTAGAGACTCAAATTTTACTAAGAAATTTAAAAACACAATGTAAAAATTCACAATACTGTGCAAAAGTTTTAGGCATGTGAGAAAAAATGCTGTAAACAACGAATGCTTTCAAAAATGGAAGTGTTAATCATTTATTTTCATCAATCAACAAAATGCAGTGAATGAACAAAAGAGAAATCTAAATAAATCAATATTTGGTGCGACCACCCTTTGCCAAAACAGCATCAGTTCTTCTTGGTACACTTGCACACAGTGTTGAAGGATCTCAGCTGGTAGGTTGTTCTGAACATCTTGGAGAACTTACCACAGATCTTCTGTGTTCTGCTTTATGCTGAAGGTAGTTCTTAATGACTTTGGCTGTGTGTTTGGGGTCGTTGTCCTGCTGCACAATACATTTGGGTCCAATAAACAATCATGTATATTTCTGAAAGCATTCTTTGTTTGTTTGCTTTCCACACCTGCCAAAAACTTTTGCACAGTACTTCATCATTCATTCATCATCTTTTTCTCCTGTGTACTTTTGTTTTATTTCCATTGATTTTTTTTTTTTTTGGCAAAATCCCTGAATTTGTCTTACTCACGGGTATTACATTTCCCTGGCTCTGTGTGTCTTCGTTTTTGTTCTTTACACTTGCTTATTGTTAGCAAATTTTAGGCAGTCTCATGGCCTGTAGGGAGTTTACTCTTAACCTTTTTATGAATTTGCATCAGTTGTAAAAGCTCAGGCCTCCCTGCTGATAAGTGGTGCTGTAATTGTCTGGCCAAAGGCCTTTTTTCTTATCAGCAGGGTACTATATCACGGTCATCTTCATTTACACAAAGCCAAGGAGAGGCTGAGGTGCATCCAAAGAATACATCTGGTTGCACAGATGAGACAGAACAGCTTTATACTTGCTATGATAGCACCTATCTATCTTTGAAAAATTCCCAGAAGCACTACTGAATGAAAACACCCTGACTAATTATCTAAGATACCCAGGAGTCTCTCAGCATAGTCATTTTATCTCCTTCTCACGGGCACTGCTGTTGCTTTATGTTTTCATGACTTTGTTTTCCTCTGTCTTTAAAAGATTCATCAGCATTATACTATGTGATGCATGCAACCATCATGTTGTATTCTTTAGTTTCTGTTGCCCTCTTGTGGTTGGTTTGTCACAACTAGCCAAAACACTGACGTCTGCACACGTGTGTGGAGTGACCACAGCCGCATCATGTGCTCTTACCGGTGTTTTCAGTGCTGTTAACAGAGGCACATTCAAGTATCTGCGAGTGCAGTTTAAAGGGTTGTTTGCCATATAGCTTGGTTATGTTTCAGCTAAACTTGCTCAAGGTTTTCTTGTGCATAAACTTAAAACTTGATGGTTGCGAGACAGAGGAAGCTGTCACTAAGCGAGCGTCAAGGGTCTCTAGGGTTATTCAAGCAACCGTGCTCACTTTAGGGGTCCATTGAAGAACATTTAATAGTTCAATTTTGTATTGCAAATTATTAAATGAATAAATGTAAATGATTAAATATAAAATGATTACTCAATACAACACTAGCTTTGTATTTTGGGACATAAGTATTGTACGTTTTGGATATGGGGAGAGAATGGAGAGAACCGATGCAGACGCGGTGATAACAGAGGCCTGGGAGTTTCAGGGTTCTGTGCTGTATGTTAGTCATTCCTGGGACTGCGCTCTTTTGGACGGAGACCTCTGATGTTGTGCCTGTACTCTGCTGGTTACAGCTCCTAATGTTCCTATTACCACTGGGGCCACTTTGGACTTTACCTTCCACATCTGCTCCAGATGTTCTTTCAGCACCTGGTACTTCTCTGTTTTCTCATGCTCTTTCATCCTGATGTCACTGTCCACTGGGATTGCCACATGCGGTTTTCTGTTGCGTGTCAGCCACCACAGTGTCTGGTTGGCTGGCCAGCAGCTGGTTGTCTGTCTGGAACGGGAAGTCCCACAGGAGCTTAGCCCTGTTGTTCTCAACCACCTCTCAAGGTGTGTCCCATCAGGACTTGGGGACTTCTTCCATACGCAGCACAGATGTTCCTGTACACTGTCCCACACAATCTGGTTGGGCTGTATTCCTGTAATCAGAAGCATCTTTAAATATAATGCAGTCCAATACAGCATCAGCAGTAACACTCAGATCACACAGTGTGAAGTGTGTTCTCGTAATGCATCAGTGATGCTGTATTCTTTCTTTTAAAATCATCTTAATTCCTCATTATGTGGCACTCTACTCGATGAAAACACTGCCTGTATTCTCAAAACATCTGAAGACTGGGTTAGGCTAGATTTGTGTAATACTTCTTTTGGCCTAAGAATAAAGTCATTTATTTTAATATTATACAAGCTCCTAAGGAAGCAATTTAATCAGTCAGCTGCTCCTTGGTACATTATTTTGATGTTTTGGAAAATATCCAACACCAAGTGATTTTCTTAAGTGTGACTGAAAATTATTGTTAAATTAAACAATGATGTGTTTTTCTGGAGAATGCTGTGTTGGTGGCTGTATGAATGTGGTGGACAGCTGAGGGACTACAAAGAACTATGGACCGAAGGAGTCGGTGAGAATGCCACCATGACATAGTAGGAAGTGTTTTAATCTCCAAAAAGTCTCTGTAATATTTAGTATGCAGGATAAGCTCCAGCTATATCCTCAACCTTTAATGTTCACTATGCGCTGCTTCAGTGGGAAACAGAAGTGCGCACAGTATGTCGGTTTGTCAGCAGAGGGCAGCAGAAGGCCAAGATGAGTTTGATGACCGCCTTAAAACGTCAAAGAATGCCGCTGACCTACTGGAAGCAGGGTTTTTCTAGTAACATCAGACTTATGTACAGTCTTTGGAAATGAATATCCATCCACTCATCCATCAGACTATCACAAAATAAAGGCCAGCTAAAACTGAACTAAAACCAATCTGCACTTTGTTTCGATTTAACTGTTCCAGAGACAAGTTACAAGTGTGACTTTAGGCGTTATCAAGAAGAACCAGTAAATATAAAAGCAAGGCTTCTTATTTCTCATATCTGAAACACAAAAGCAACATGCCTTCACTTTACAAAAGCCTAACACATGTGAACTGTTTAGTTACACAGTGAGTTTAGATATGAATATAAAGGGTTTGTTTTACAAACAAAAACAAAAAACAAAAAAAAACCCATCGGAACATGTTTTGGAACATTTTACTGGAAATAAACTTTTCATCCCAGTTTTCCTACATCACAATCCTTTTAAACAACTTTTCATTCACTGTGGATTTGGTTAATCTGTTTATTATTAAAGGCAAACACCAAACTGGTACATCAAAGTGAGGCGAGAGTAGCTGAAGTTAACGATGCCTGAGGAGCCCTAATTAATCAAATCACGTGGCTATTTCCCAAAGTTTCAGGCTTCTGCGGACGAAATTCCTTCTGGTTAGACACAAAGTGCAGACTGCCAAAGCCTCACATTAGGTTAAGATAAACTCTGCTGGATACTTCAGGACATAAACACTTTTTAAAGAAAATATGATCACAAAGAGTGCTGCCAATTTTAGGTTGCCTTTTTAAGAGCTTGCCAGAGACAATAGAATTAGCTTATAGAGGATTGGCTCTTGTCTTACAGTTTATTGTGCTGTTGATTAACGAGCACAGGCCTGGTCACTAAAATGAAATGAAACAGCAAACCTTCAGAGAGAGACCTGAAACACTGTTAGCCTGCACCCTACGCTGCCATTGTATTCATATTTCCTTGGTAAAGTATGTGCTGACAGCACGCTCGCAAACCTCAAGCAGTGAATGGTCACATTGTGAACCCTCCAGCACATGGCTGGTGTCCACGCTTCACGTCTGGCATTATGATGGAAAGCTTAACACACAGAGGTGATTTTTTTAAAAAACGAATCCAAATGAAATGCTTCTTTTCTACGATTTTTATCAAACGCCTGAGTGGTTATGATTAGGATCGAGACTGAATAAATGTGTGATGTCTGCTGATGTGTGGGGTTATATAATGACCACATCTGCCTGCCAGGCTGCCTTACACCTGGAAATGAAGAAAGTGGATCTGATGAATGTTATTTCTGCTGCTTTAATTAGAAAGCCTGAACTCGGCCAACAACAGTCTCCCCGATCTTATTTTGTTCTGCTGGGACAGCCTAAAAAGAGAGCAGTTAGCATCAGCCTTGACACTTCCCTCATTCTGTCAGTTCTCCTGTTAAATACACCCACTCGTGCCTCCTCACCACCGGTGTGTGTGTGTGTGTGTGTGTGTGTGTGTGTGTGTGTGTGTGTGTGTGTGTGTGTGTGTGTGTGTGTGTGTGTGTGTGTGTGTGTGTGTGTGTGTGTGTGTGCGCGTTGATAA
This sequence comes from Pelvicachromis taeniatus, assembly GCA_015108175.1. Lineage (NCBI taxonomy): Eukaryota > Metazoa > Chordata > Actinopteri > Cichliformes > Cichlidae > Pelvicachromis > Pelvicachromis taeniatus. Next base: position 4,681 of record VURO01024385.1, on the reverse strand, counting down.
AGGCGAGCCACAGTGAGAGGAGACAGCAGAGAAAGGCAGATTAATCTCCGGAGTGGAAGGTAAAGCCATTTTTATTAGGTTCACGTGTGAAGCAGCCGGCCGTGCTGTCACTTGTTGTCGGCACTGAAGTGTTCAGAGAGCAGCGTGTTGTGCTGTTTTTAAGGGTACAGGTCTGAACACAGCAAACACATGTGTGCGCAGGGAGTGGATACTGCAAGGAACAACCCCCCCCCCAAAAAACATACACTTTGTAAGTGTCAGAGTTCTGTGCGTTGGGTGTGTGAGGGAAAGGATCCAGCCCTCAGTTTGTCATCATTTGTATTTATTTTGAAACCCGCTTTGTTGTGCCACAGCCCGGGGAGGAGCACTCTTGAGTTTCATGAAAATGTAAATTTTACTAGAATCTAAATCATAAACGGATGTACCCATTGGTCACTTCATATTTGTCTTCTCTATGCATTATGAGGCAAAAAGAAGCAAACCATTAAATACCTGCAGTCACAATCCCAAAAAGCCTTTTTCATGAAATCCAACCCTCTGTTTTGTTCCCTTTTTTCAGTCCTATAAATTCATCTGCATGCAGATGAATTTTATAGTTCCTGCTCTGGATTTGGATGTCTGCTATGAGCAGGAGGGATACACGAAGGATGATGCAGACATGTAATCCACTGTTACTGTTTTTAATTTCCCTTTAAGATCAGCCTCTCTTCTCCAGCTGTTTCAGGGCTGGATGAAGTTCATATTACAAGCAGCACATGTCATTGCTAAGCTACCACTGACTGCACTGAAATGTTTTAGCTTACAAAATGGGCTTCCAGTGACCATAGGATCAGCAGACTCCTCTCTGTCCGAGTATATGTGACTTAGATTAGAACTGACAGAACAAGAAGTCAGATCAGTTTCCTCGTATTGTTCTCAGCAGACTGATTTGCACGGAGTATGGAAATATATTAAGAGGCAAACCCCCCCCCCCCCGATAGATATCTACATCACCTCCAGGTGACTAGCTTCCATTGTCTGTAATAAACTCCACCCACTTCCATGTTAGTGGATTAGATACATAAAAGACAATATACAAGAGGGAGGGGTGGAGGTATGCAGTGAAGTGACAAGAAGTCAGTAGAAGCAAGACAGAATACATGTGTGTGAATGAGAGGGAGACAGGAGTAATGGTGAAGCTAGGTGCGAGGTGAAGAAGAGAGTGCAGGCCGGCTGGAGTGGGTGGAGACGAGTATAGCAGCAAGAGTGAAAAGGAACGGCGAAGGGAGGCATGGGGTCTTCACACACCCCCGCTCTCTGCCAACTGTTGGGGCTGGTAGGTGGAGTTGGCCGTCCGGTTGGGGTCTGGGTTGCGAGGGCCCCCTGCCACTGCGGTTGTGGCATGAGGGTGGGAATGTACGTGGCTCGGTCAGGCCCCTTCCAGGGAGCGGGAGCCCTCATGCCTATGGCCTCTGGGCCTGGTCTGCTCTGGCGCGGCTGGCAGCTGGCGGAGCCCACGGGCATGTCACTGCGGCCCCCTCTGGCTTCTGCTCTGTGACTGCTGAGTGACCCCTCATCTGGGGCTCTCCTCAGCTCCTTCCAGGAGGACGGAGCGGTTGCCCGTCAGGTGGTCCTCGTAGAGCTCTCGTGCTCTGGGAACCTCCGGTTGTCTGGGGCCTGGATCTCCTCCGTGCCTGCTTCATGCCCTGGGGGACAGGGATATGGCTCCTCACACCCTCTGACAGATCGTTACATGGAGAAGTCTTTTGAATACAAGTGCGCTCATCCACACAGGTGTACACACAGGTGTTCAGAAACGCAATCTACGTAGGAGGTGAAGATGCTATGATTTTTGTTAGGAATGATCAAGCTGGACAAGATTAGAAATGAGTGCATCAGAGGGACAACTCAGGAGGCAAAGTTAGACGAGTGAGATTGAAATGGTTTGGACATGTGCAGAGAAGGGATGGTGGATACTTGATACTGGACAAAGGATGCTGAAGATAGAGAAGATGAATGCAAAGAAGGACGACACGCAGAGGGTTGGTGTGACAGAGGAGGATGCAGGGATAGAATGAAGGCAGATGATCTGCTGTGGTGACCCCCTAAACTTCAGGGGGTCACCACAGCCAAAACAGGAAGAAAGAAAGGACGTCCTGCTGTATATGCCAGACAGATTGGATTTAAATTAACATGCTGCACATTCAGAGAGGAACATTTAAAATTCAAAGTACCATGGCCTTTCTTTGCTTCCAAAACCCCCCCCCAAAAACCCCAAACCACCAATTATTTCAGCTCAAATACTAAACGTGAGCTCTCAATTCTTTGTGGTTTTAGAAAAACTGAAGACCTACTGATGAAAAAAAGCTCAATTTGAACAGTTTTTCCAGTTCAAATAAATTGACCACAAGTTTTGCAACTGAGCCTGCAAAACACACACACACACGCACGCACGCACGCACGCACGCGCACACACACACACACACACACAGACAGACAGAGTATGAATAATGAGTGTGAAGTTCTGTATTCATCATGTTGGACACAACACATGTCATTACTAACAATACGTAACAGGCAATAGCGGCAAGTTTAATCAAGCCAGCGTGGTATTAGCGGCAGTTACAATAACGTCAACATGAACATCACAAAGATCCAAGTAGAACAGGTTACACTTTAAATGAGCACTGATACCCTCGGCAGTCTATTGACAGTCCATGCCACTGACCCAGAGGCTGCTAAAACCTTCATCAGTGGTCTTCTTGCATCCTCGGGGCTCCTCTTAATACTCATTTTTTATTTTTATTTTTTACTGTTCACTCGATGAGCTCTCCTGTCAGCATCAGTCATGTTTTACACAGCTAGATGAAAGTCTGCAGGGAGTGTGTAAAATGTTACTGGGTGAGTAAGCACGGCGCAGGTGCTCCACTATAGATCCAGCACATGTCAGGGCTCACACAGACCCACTCGTCCTTTCCCATGCTGCTTTTTAACGAGGCATTTTGTTTAGTCGTCAAACGCTTCTTTTCTTTTTTTTTCTTTTTTTTATGGAGCTGGGAGAAGGCTGTTACAGATATTTGCAATGAGCTCTCATTCTGTGGTTCTTGAGCGTGTGTGTTATGAATTACGGAGGCTTATAATGAGTGCAGTGTGTCTCTGCAGCGAGGAGGGTCTCCAGCAGGCTCCTGGGAGCTGCAGTTTGTGGTGTCTGGCCTTGTGAGCTGAAGAAATATGCTTTGCATTGTTTGTACTGATTGAATGCGCATAATAGAGAGGGTATAGTATGTTCTATCTGAGTCCCAAGGGCTGTAGGTCAATTTTAAGGCCCACGTGAGGCTGAACTGACTGCTCCAAACTATCACTCACAAGTTAACAACCAGCATCTCTGGGGCTGTTTTCTGATCCAATAATCAACCAAAATGCTTCGGACAGCTTGAGAGAAGGTCCGTGGCCAAGAAAAATGCCGGCTCTTGAGAATCTTGAGGGTTTGGGAGGGTGCTGCTGTCTGCTCAGCTGCACTCCTCGCAGTTGCAGGCGAGGATGTATCTGTAAGTGGCCGTAATGCGAGTCCCGCCAGTGCAGCGCAGCCTCACCGCTTTCAGCTTGGAGGTGTGCGGCCGGCAGCAGGAGCAAGTGCTCTTGAAGGGCTGTTTGAGCACTGAGCTGAATGAGATGAGGGGGTCGGAGCGGGTTGTGTGGCTGCAGTGGCCCTCGCAGCGCGCCAGCAACACCATCTGGAAGAAAGACATAGGTGAAAAGGCGATGTTATGAAAAATACAGATAAGCATTTTTCTTTGACCTTCGGGCTCTTTAGGGGGAGTAAAAGGATGTTTGGGCTCTGTGTGTGTCTCGAAATCCTGTCAGCCTCGGCCTTGCACCTGCAAAATGAGAGATAGCGGTAAGAGCAGTCACACACTGCTACACCTGCTGCAGCTCAGGGTCACACATTTGAAAGAGGTTGACCACTTTTTTTCTGTGCTGTGTAGAGGGAACAAAGCCAGCATATGAAACCTTTCCCCAGTTTAACCAATCAGCCCACACACACACACACACACACACACACACACACACACACACACACACACACACACACACACACACACACACACACACACACACACACACACACAAAGCACCAGCCTGATTAGTGTTGTGACCGTCCGACTGGCATTCCTCTGTAGGTCACTGCATTCCTGTCGCCTCCCTAAACTGACTCCTGTGTCATGTCCTTCTGCCAGCTGCTGTGTGTCGCCACCCGTGTACCCACTTTGATAAAGGCCTGTCTGGGGCCATGTATGGGTTACACACACGCGCGCGCACGCACGCACGCACACACACACATACATCAGGAGTATTGTCGCCACTTTAAGACCATTTGTCTTTGTCCTGGCAGAGGATCAGGTTATCAAACTTTGGCCTCCTCTCTGTCTGCACCTTTCCTGCTCCTCCTTTCACTCATGAGCAGCTACATTAAACAAACCTATGCAAGCTTCAGTACTAACACAGCACTGTGCCATAATGAACTATTATCAGGTGAATGTACACAATTTTAAACGACTCAGTTTGTATTTCTGTATATTTCTACTCTCACCGGTCACGGTAGATGGCCAACCCTCCCTGAGCCTGGTTATTTTGGAGGATCTTTCCTGTCAAAAATGAGTTTTTCCTTTCCACTGTCACCAGCAGCTTACTGGGTCATCTT
>VURO01024381.1:0-11163 GCA_015108175.1 Pelvicachromis taeniatus | reverse complement strand
TCTCTGTTTCTGCAGAGAGGAAATCCAATGAGTAAAGCTCATCTTTTTTTTTTTTGCTGACACATTTTTAAGTTTAGTTTAAGTTTGGTGGTATGTGACGGTGACTATATATGTTATGACATGTCCTTATACTCTCAAAAAGAATGAAAAACTTTAGCCTTATTCTGCCAACTCTACTTCTTTCAATCTTTCATATAGACCAAGTGAAAATTCACAAAACCTTATCACTCCAGTCAGTTTAAGTTACTAATAGCAGATGCAGCAGACGCAGCAATAGTTCCCGTGTCATAAAAACACATATTCATGAATAGAACGAAGACTGTGGGACATTTGCATAATGCAGAGCTAGCTTGGCTCGCCCTCAAACAAAGAGTATTCTCACTTTAACTCGTAATTTCTGTTTCTGCTAAGCTAAAAGTGCAGGTGAAAATTCAAACATCTCCATGGACACTGGAACTGAAGACTCTGTGGATTTGATTTATTTATGATGGCAATAGGAAAATCCTTAGAATTAGCATATTGCACAGCCAGTGAGACTAAAATTAGCATGAGCTTTAATCGTATAGATACAGGACATAGGCGTGTGAAGATGTTAATGCTCAGGGAAAATGAAACTTTAAACACAAAAGCATTTCATGTCAGTTTGATAATGTATATAACAAAGTATTAAATAATATAAAAAATCGTAGAATTTGAAAGTCACTAGTAAAATATAGTTAAATAAAAAGTAAAACTTTTTTTCCTCTGAAATGACATTAATGGTTTATAAGGTATCAATTATCTAAAACACCCAAAATACCCATTAAAATATTTGCTTGGAAAGACTGGGAGTCAGCTATAGTTTTGGACAACGTGTGCCAGATTTTGCAGGACTTCTTATTTCCCAAGACTCAACGTCTCAACTTTTTAACTTTTCTAGAGTTTAAAAACATCAAATATTTTTGCAGGATAATGAGAATAACTGGCTTTACTTCTATACAATAGCTGGATATTCTTCTTGTACACCTTAGAAGATGCGTGCTCTTTCCCGTTTTTGTGCCTATTGTATAAAAAGCAGAGATATAAACGTGGTATTCATGGCACTACTGTGGTGATTGCCCCAGGATACTGCGCACATTTTATCATACATATATAGACATACAGAAAAACAGACACATTATCTACTGTTGTGGTTATTTTTTTCCACTTTGACTTGATTAGTAAAGCCCATCATCTGCCTCTTCTACCTCAGGGCAGATAAAGAATATTATTGCTGGTTACCTGTGCGTAAACAGAGTGTTTTTATTAAATGGGATTGTGTGTGGCTCAGAAGTCCCATTCGTGTGTGTGTGTTTGTAACATTGTATTCTACTTATTTAGTTGTACTTATTTTCAATACAGTACACAGAATTTGCCTGTAGCTGTTTCTGGGTAATGTTGTTCCTTTGTAGTGAATAAAATGGCCTAAACTAAATATCTCAGATTTATTCTCTGTTTCTTCTTCATTTTCTCTGCTGGCATCGTGTATGTTGAGCTTAATTCCACCGGTGTCAAATTACAAACACATATACATGCTTCCCATCCAGACACAGGGGCACAGAACAGTACACTGTAATCAGGCTCGTGTGTGTGTGTGTGTGTGTGTGTGTGTGTGTGTGTGTGTGTGTTGGCGGTGATAAATGCTCCCTTGGAAACTCAATGCCAGATAATCAAGATTGACACTGGCACGCAGTGTTCTGAGGTGTGCATGTATGCTGGTTTGTTTGTGCTATTTTTGTTCGAAGGATTTAATCAAATGTAATCATGCTGATTACAATAATCACAAGGTTTATAATCACCTTTCCCCCCCTCTCTTTCTCTTCCTTTAAAAACCCTCCATGGTCTCTACTCAGTGGTTCTTCCTCTTTCTCCTCCTGCATCTTTCATTATCATCATCACCATCATCATCAGTAAAGTCTTAGTTTTTATGTACTTTGAGTATAGCATGTCAAAGTATGGGTGTGAGTTTAGCCTGAAGCTTTGATAATGCCTGGTAGCTTATTATTAATATCAGCACAAGTTTCAGGTTTCCCCAGCTCATCATCTCAGTTGTCTAATTGAAAGACGGTGCTGTCATGTGTCTTATACTGTATATTAAAAGTAAAAGTAAAAAGAAACAATATGGAAACACATTTGTAAATTTTAAAGTGTCAAATGATTGAATCTCTCTCTCTCCCTCTCTCAATATATATACATATATATGTATAATTTAATTTAAATAATATGTATTATTCCTGTATGTGCCAACCACCAACTGTTTTGAGCGACACGAACTTCAGAGCTCATGGCATTTTTTCCCCTTCCCTCTACAGGACACAGAGATTGTGAATACAGCCATTCTAACTGGTCGACGTGTTGCAGTGCCAGTCAAAGTGGTTACTGTGGAAAGTGATGGGCAGGTGAGGGAGGTGGATGACTCTATCACCTGCAGCTCAACAGATGTGGATGTGGTTAAGGTAAGTATACCAAATAAGCACGGTGAAATGCTTATATATACTTATAGAAATAGTTTTAGGTAATAAACTTCAGGTGATAACCTACTATACCGATGCATTTTAAGACACAAGTAACCACGTATTTGTGTGATATGGAATTGAACAAACACACATCTTGTTACATAAACTCTAGTGTACACATAAAACAAATAATACACAAGGATAAAACAGAAATGTGAAGATATATATTGGAGATCATTTATGACCAAGTCTTCGAGGACTCGCGTTGTTCTTTTATAAAAGAGCACTACTTTGTTCAGGATTTTCTTTCTTAAATCTTCTTTTATTGAATGGCAGTGATCAGATGCTGATACGGGATTCTTGCACTTATCTGCCTAAAATAATATTTTTGGTTTAAAGGACAGTTTGATCATAAAAGGGAGCTGGCTAAACAGATATGGTTACACGTAAGCCGTATCGCAGGGATGAATGGTTTTGTATGGGTTTCCATCTTTTCACCCTCCAGACATTAGGAAAACAGGTTTCCTTGCAGGTTGCATACATATAAATATTCCAGACCTTCACATCTGTTGATTAAAAATTGCCTGGCAGAACGTTCTTATAAATAAGGTTTCCCTTCAGATTTGGTGTTATTTACCAAAGCACAATCTAAAAAAAAAAAGAAGGATAAAACAAACAAACCAATTGTTACTTGTTGGAATATTTCTTCTTTGCTGTTTCTGCATTGCTCAGATCTGAAATGTCCTACTTTCAACGTAATAATTTGAATTTATTAAGATCACTCATTGACTATAATACATTAGAATCAGAATACTTTATTAATCCTTTAGGAAATTATAATGCATCTTGTATAATTACATGTCTATCTTTTGCATGTGCACAAGGACAAAAAAAAATGCCTTGACTCATTGAGGACATAGCATAAGGATATCTGGAACACACTTAACACAGTATGATTGTAATAATGTAATACTTTCTGAGTAATGCCTTCCACAACAGGGTACAGGTAATCCGGAGCAGGTGTTAAAATGATAACATGACCGGTGTCTGTCTATGGCAATCTTAAGAGGAATCATGTTCACTTATACTTGGAATTGAACCTGGGATGGAAGGGCCAGCTTAAGCCTTAAGTGGCTTTTCCAAAGAAGCTGGATACACAACAACCACACTAATTAATAAACAAGTATTTCCTTTATAAAAACAAGCCAGTACCGGGGAATAAGGATTGATTCCTCTGGCGCTACACTCCCTGTGCCCTCGAGGCCTAAAATGAAACACATCCTCGCTGTGACAGTTTCAATATGAAGCCAATTTCCTGGTACAAGCCGACAGGAGTGGTGCTGTTTAACTACAATCAATAACAACACTGGGAAAATGGAAAGTACTCATTCAAATAGATGTAATGTTAGTGTTTTGCTATATGTGTGCGGTGGGTAGGTAGACCACATCTAGATGTTTACAGACAACCATATAGTACAAGCACAAATAAAAATTTTAACAGCTATTACTGAGAAAGAAACACAGCTCTGTGTATAAAAACAACTGACTGCTGTCCTGACTTGGTCTAGTTTCAGCTGGGGTCAAAGCGTTTTCACAGTACCTTGACCACAGATGGTCAAACTTAAGAATAGAAGTCTAATACTGTAGGCAAGCATTTTACTAGACCAGCCGAGTCATAAACCAGCTTCTAACCACACATGAAAACACAATATTTCGTTTTTATGCTCCTGCTTTTGTATGAATAACACTATCTACCTAACGGCAGGTAGGGACTGTTACCTTTGAACAGAGCTGTGTTAGTCGTTTGTGTTTCCTGTAAACAAACAACGAACCAGAGGCTCATCTTTCCCAGTGTCAGAGCGAAATAAAGAATGTTTCAGAAAATGTTGATCATCGAGGCATTTCTCACCCACATTCAGTGGAACCTTCAAAATTAGACAGATTTCACTATCATTTATGATTTATCTTGAAATAAAGCCGATGGCCATGGCAGCTTTTGAAATGGGGCACAGTGCATTAGCAATTGGAGCTATGCTCATCATAGCACTCTGGGAGTTGCCACACACATACTGTATGATACACACTTCTGGCGAAGCTTTTAAAATTCCTTTATAGGTTTGAAGCTTCGGCAGTAATAAAAGTCAGTGTAGCGCTACATCAAACTTCTCCACTTTAACTTTATTCTTAATTTAGAAGAATAAAGTATAAATTCTTAAGGGAGAAAATGTTTCTGTGTTTTTTTGTTTTTTTTTTTGGTCTTAGTTGGAGGCAATAAGCTCCGAAAGATTAGATTTCCATTTGGTTTTACATCAGGTTCCATTAACTTACCTTTTGTATAATTACTTATTGTGGATAAATGTTTGCAGGGGGAATTGCACAGCACCCTTTACTGATTACCTGAATATATGGAAATGAATGTATGGGAATTACTTGGTGAACATATTCCTGGGTGCAGTGTAATACTGTTTCCCTTGAATTTAATGCATTTATCTTTGATAACAATAAAAAAAAAAATAACTGTGATGTACTCGCCAGATAGTTTCCCTCCTCTTCAACCCTCCTTTTCATTTCCCGCATTCTCTTTCAGCGCAAACTATCTTGTTAAGGTCTCTTCAGATGCCGTCACTTGTGATGTGTGCATGTGTATGAGCTGCTGTTGTTGATACAGCAGTATGTGTAGGTCGGTGGTGTCAACGCTAGTAGGGGACAGATAGGGGACAAGCGCACGCATACACACAAATTAGTACCATTATCCTGACCTCACGCAAAACAAGGAGGGGAAAGGAGGAAAGATGGGATGAAGAGTGGTGAGAAGATGACAAATGGATCAATGAGGAGAGGAAAGGAGAGTAGAGGAGGAACATGAATGAGAGAACTGTGAAGTAGAGACTGGAAAAAAAGGAAAGATGTTAGTAATGCAGAGGACAGGAGAGAAAAACATGATGAGTGGAAAAAGAAAGTTGATTTGAAACTTAAAAATGCAGACATCATCAATATCCATAAGAGCAACTGACTGCTACATCAGGATCTGCCGGTTATGTAAGACAACTAAAAGCTCCAAAACCTGTTCTTTATATGATTAAAGCTTACACTATTTCCAGAGATAGCATCATGGTAACAGACTAACTTAACCTCCTAAGACCTGAACTCGTTCATGGCATGCATTTTTAATTTCTCTTTGCTATTTGGGCTGATTGGGACCTGATGAATGTAAAAACAAAGAATTACAAGATTTTTTTTTTTTTTACCTGATTTTTATTTCTGAGAGAAATGAGATCCACATATGATCACATTCTTTTTAAATTTTGATTGAACAGTGGCAGCATAATGTCCTCGTAAGATGATATCAGGCCCTTGTAGAGCAAAATGTTGTATTTTGGTTGAAACAACCCGAAATGTGACCTCCACATATGTGGACGCAGGTCCTAGGAGGTTAAAAATAATTTGTTACACTTACATGTTTTGTCTTAGAAAGGACACTAGAATGAAGTAGCTTTTTAATAAAATAAAGCAACACACATCCTAATTGTGCATTTAGTACAAGTAGAGAGGCAGAAAAAGAAGAAAAGTATCAGCCTTCCTTCCTGTTCTCGGTCTATACTTCTCCTTGTTTTATATTCAAGTGCAGTCATAGCATTTAAGCTCACCTCCTTAAAAAATTGTCCTTCTCTCTCTATTTTAAATTGGATGTGCACATCCATGGACAAGAATAGCTTTATGACCTTCAGAAAACAGTATCCGATTGATGCCTGGTTTCTCTAAAGTGTAATGAAGGACTTCAACTACAGGTTCCACTATACATAAAAGACAGTAAGACTCCATCTTTTCCCAGGCATTACCCATGGTGAGCTTATAAAAAAAACCAATAAGCGACAGTGCAAAAGAAGAAAACAATTGCAGATAAACCCTTACATAGTTGCAAACAACTAAGCAGTTACTTTGTGGAACAATTTTATATCGAGGCGTTACGTTTCAGAAGCCTCAGAACTACTTGCTGACTACAGTGTGATGTGATCTACATAAAGAGAGAATGTAAGTGTGAAATGGCCACTATTTTTGTTTCAAATGTTATATGCAGAAACAGCATGTCAGAAATCTTTTAATGGCCTAGCAAAACTGTATATACAGCACTCCTCCACAGACAGATGAATATATATGTATGTGTGCGCACACATGTGGGATCACGTAGATGCGTGTCAAAGTCTCCAGCTGGTTCATTAAACAGCACACAGATCAATTCTTAATTTGCTTTGTATCCATACTAATACATGCGCCAACACACACACACACCCTGAAATTCCATCAAACATGCGTGCAGATATGTGCTCGCGCACACACACTTGTGTACACCTATCCTCGTGGGGACATCTCATTGACATAATGCTTTTCCTAGCTGCTTACCCTAACCCTAGCCATCAAAACTGAATGGCTAACCCTGAGATTTACCCTACACCTAACCATATCCTAATTGTAACCGTGACACTAAAAACACATTTTGAGTCTCAAAAATGCCTTCAAACTTGTAGGGACCGGGATTTTGGTCCCCCTCGAGGGCTGTCGATCCCCACAAGCATAGTAAACTTCCAATTTTTTGTCCCCACAAAGATGTTAATACCCATCCACACACACACACACACACCTCCATCACTTCAGCGATTTGTCTTCATTAATAGAATCTCCATGCGAACTACATATTGTCTAAACTCGGTGGGTATTTCTGTGTTCTGTGTTTGTTTTTTGCTTTTTTTATTGTTTATGCATTTTTTTTTTTAGTTTTTTTTTAATACAACATGCACATTCATTTCTCAAATCATAATGTCATAATAATGGCACATAGGTTGTTGGTGCCTTGGAGCACCTGTTCACGTTAATAGTTGACTAAATTAAACCTGTACACTGAAAAATGACACTTTAGTGACTGCAGGCATGGCCGGTGTTCCAGATTAACTGGTGTTTGATTGATTCGTGATGGGGAAAACAATGTGTTGTAGGAGTAGCTTTTCAGACGTTGCTACTGACAGACGGGGAAATCAACATTGTGAATGTTTCTTCTTTAAATTTGACGGCTGATCTGTGGAAACAGGATGCCCCTGAGCTCAATTTTGAGTGTCATGGCAAACGCTGTGAATACATCATATTTATATTATTTTTATTATTGATACATTTTCCAAGAATTTCAAGCAAATATTTTTAGATGAAAAATGAATTTAATCAGTTTTGGAGTAAGGCTGTAACATGACAAAATGTGGAATGAGTGAAGCGCGGTGAATACGTTCCAGATGCACTGCAGATGACTGAGATGATGCCTGTTTATAATTTCACCAAAGTTAATAAACTCTATGGCAAATGTTCTTGTTGCCATTATTATTCTTCCCACACACTTATATATGATTTGAAGATTGTCAGCCCTACAGCCAAAGCATACATTTTATATTATTTGCACTTAGATGAAATAGACGCTAGTCAGCTCGTGCTACGCTGTAGGAGAAGTGTGGATGTGCTACCCTGTTGACAATACATTAAAAACCTCTGCAAATGTTTTATATCCTGATCCTTTACAAATACACTCTAAAATAACTAAATATATCACCGTGTGTTTATTTTCAGTTTACTACATTTACTAAATATTTTAGTACTAATAGTTTAAGCTGGGAGAGTAACATTATATAGGAGTTTATTATATTAAAATTATATTAAAATGCTAACAGATTAGCTGCCAGGTTCTGTTGAACATAGGCAGTATAAAAAATGGACATAGCTACATTGACATCATCTGTTGGTTTGAGAAGTCCCATTTTGAACCTTTGAGATCAGTGTTCCTGCCATCACCATCTTGGTTGCAAGAAACCAGATGTGACGAGGAAGAGTGGGCCAGACTGTGAAATTGGTTGCTCACTGGCTGACCACTTGTGACTGACAAGTCAGTGAGCAACGAGAAATGCAAAATACCACACCCAATCCTCCTTTTTGAAACAGGATATTCAAAATAGATTATATTTTCTTTATTCAATGGGAACCAAACGGATTACTTAAGGTTTTGAAGTGTTTACAGGGGTCCTAAAGGAGCCTGTTTTCCCAAGCACTTAGCACCACACTGGCAAGCAGCTTTTTGAAGGACATTTCTAACAGTTGTTTTGTGCAAAGCTCACTGAAACTCATTTCATATTAATATAACAGTAAAAAAAAAAAAATAATACATAGAAAAGGGAAATTTATTTTAACTTCTATTAATCATTCTAATGAACATACTCAGCTTGAACACTTGGGTGACTTTGCCCTCATGCCCACACAGAAAAAATGAAAAAAATTGAGACATAAATTATATGTTTATGCCTCTTTCATGTCTACATCTTTTACATGTGTCATGTGTAATAAGCACTGATGATGGATTTATCCATAGGATTCCCTTTGTTGTATATGTTATGTTCTTCCCTCTATTTATGTTGAAATCAGTTTGATGTCGGGAAGGTGTGTAGTGAAATAATAAATGATCAGTCTGAGCTGTGTTAAACCTAATGAGACCATTGTAAGAAGTGGGAAGTAGAAATATTAGTGTTAAAATGTAGGGAGCAAAAGTTAAAAAAAAAAAAATATATATATATATATATAATCAGAAAAATACACAGGTAGGTGCCTAAAAACTCGACTTGCGCATAGTGACAAAGTTTTTGTACTTCATCACTTCCCACCTCTGTCTCTCAATCCAGGATAAAGTGGGATTATAATATTCGATGGACGAGAGAGACTTGTCTGTTAGGTGTCTGTCATCCCATTTAGCACTCTGTTATCAATCATTTCTCTCCCCATACAGTGTATTCACTGTTTGCTTGCACTATTAATCAAACCTGTGAAATTATACACGCAGAATATCAACAAAGCACAATTTGTATTTAGGATTTATTGCATAGCAAAGCAATACTTCTTCATAAGAAATAATAGATTTTTAATGTTGTGCTTCTGTAAAAACATCACATATTGTTAAAAAAAAAAGTCCTTTTGTTTTGTGACTACTTTTATAAAATCATCCTGAATATATTAAACTGAAGATAAATCTGTGATAGCATCGCTTATTTGTAAGGAAACATAATGATAGAGCTGAAGTTGTGTGTGTTGGGACAGAGGTTGTGTCTGAAGAATTCGTCAGCTAAAATCTAGTCATAATGAAGGCAGGTGTAGATGTGTCACTGGTTGATCTGGTTGCACTCTAGCAGTCTGCCACAACATACAAGTACACTAGCGTCCACTCGATTTGAGTGCAGTTAAAGTACATGCTTTGGCTTTAAGGTTGAAAAGCCTGAAATCTCATTGAATAATGTGGGAAGAATAATAAAGGCAATAGCAGCATTAGCCAAACTTTTTTTTTTTTTAAATAAATTTGGCTGGATTATTAATAAGCATCAGTTCAGTTACCTGTGCTGTCTTTTAGCAGTCTTATATAGTGAGATTATGTCTGTATGCATATGTATGTTTGTCTATGGAAAGCCTGTGGAGAGAGTTGTGTGCAAATGTGCTCCCTATAGTCTTCCAAGATCCCGACTATATGCTGCATGATGTACGGTGGTCAAACATTGACTGGTTGACAAGTGGGTCTAAACAGAAAAGGGAGTGACAGTGGAGTTCATGAGGAGTGTGCCAAAAAACTAATAATAATAACAATCACAAGCTGAAAATTATAGAGGGTGGCTGGACACTTTAAATTGCTTATAACTTCACTCTTCTCCACAGCTGTGTGATGGACCAACAGCAGCACAAATAATCGTAATCCACAGACCGGTTGTAGCATATGTTTTTGACATTGCCCCCATCTGACAACAGATGTTCTCGGCACATAGGCAGGCAGACCCTAGCTACCCACATACTGCCAATGCGCTACCACCACTTAACCATAATTTCCCCATCATCCGTGGGATAATCTAAATTTGAAAGCTCTTTTGTTTCAAAAACAGGAATGAGTTGTGTCATGTTTAAATTGTATTTTTAAGATGAAATAATAACATGGTTTATACCCTGGTCACTAGCAGCTCCCAAAAGGTTCTCCTACAATGCATTTCACCCTCACCAAGTAATCTAGCACCTGCTAATCTGGTGCACCACTATATTTACTATTGTGTATCTGTGTACCGTAATTTCCGGACTATAAGCCGCTACTTTTTGCACAAGCTTTGAACCCTGCGGCTTATTGTCTGGTGCGGCTTTTCTAAGGCTTTTTCATGATTTTTGTGACATCGTAAGAGGATTTATTTTGGTTTGTTCCGCCATTTTGCCTGGCGGAAAGGCATGTGATCAGACACGAAAAGAGTGATATGTTGGTCACATGTCCGTCCGCCAACGTAGTGCCATACGAATTAGCGTGAAAAAGAGACTAGATTAGCAAGCTGGCTCTCGCTGGCCCTGTATCCATATCTTAGCAGGTCTCCAAGGTGAACAGCCTCTGGCATGTTAGAACAAGGCAGCTAAGGGAAGTCGGCAAGTCAGATCCATTTCGGGATAAGGATTGGCTCTAAGGGCTGGGTCGGTTGGGCGGCGGTGTGCGGCCCACTTTGCGGGGCTCTTCCGAGGCTGGTGGAGCAGTCGCTCCATTGCCCTTCACCTGCAAGGCGGGCCGTGCACCGGCGCTACTAGCAACTAGCCCGCTAGCGCTACTAGCCGCGCTCGCTAGCGCTACTAGCCCGCTAGCGCACCTGCGGCT
>VURO01024380.1:0-10483 GCA_015108175.1 Pelvicachromis taeniatus | reverse complement strand
AGAGAAAGATAGACAGGGCGGGGGAGAGGAGGGTTCAAAAACGATTGGGGGTGGGGGGGGGGGTGTATTAAGAATACAATAAAGGTTTCTCCCCATTTTGTCAAAGCAATAAATGTGTCTTTATGTGATCTGTGTGCTGTGTGGACTTGAATCCATCTGAGGGCTGGGGACTCCATTAAGAAGGATTACCCCTCATTGCCAACCATTCACTGTCCTCCCAAAGCCACAGAGATAGCAGAAAAATGACTTTAAACATGAACATAAACTACGTCTTCTACCGGGCGAGAAATTGTGAACAAGAACATAAAGGTTGCGTTTGATGAGATATAATGGCTGCTCTGCCCATATGGTGGTGAAGAGGGAGGAAGGGAGCAGACTGGGCCATGCCTAAGGGCTGAACTTGGAGAAAGAAGCACTCTCCTCTGAGATGGGATCTCGGGTCCTTCTGCCATTTATGTTTCGCTGTCTGGTTCTGTTGGCTGCAAGATCCCGTTGCTACATCTCTGTCTGTCTGTTCACCCATCTATGGTCCTCCGCCTTGAAGGACGTCAGGTCGAACTGCTTGGTTGATTGATTGTAGATCTGTTTTGAGATGATCCTGTCTGTCATTATCCATGTTTTTTATGCTTTTAATGTCTCGGCTTGTCACTCCCATCCTTCTCTACTAGGATTTGTGGTTTTAGAGATATATTTCAATAGTTATTAGATGGACTGGAATGAAATAACCTCAGAGTAAAGCCTGTTGAGTTATGCCTCAATCAGTCGTGAAGGCTTACAGCAGAGATACCCTCGAAACAAATAGCACTGCCATCAGCCGCAGCTGTGTTTAGTGCTAATTAGCAAAAATTAGCCCTGTAATGCCAAGAGTGTAATATTTTATACATTAGTTTGAGAGTGTGATTTTTAACACTAACCCACTTATATATTTTATTTTGTTTCATATATGCAAATTGATATTTAATTTCTTTTTTACATTTACCGGTATTTGTCGGAAGGTTCAATCAACACTCCAGTTTCATAAAATGTGAATTTATGGCAATTATTTCATGGTTCAAGCTGTTGGTGGGTTAGCATGGTAAACTAACACAGGACGTAGCTTAAGTTCAACCTCATGGAGCACTTAGCAGCAGATTTCATTCCTGTTTGACTTTTTCAATCTGCAGCATCGAAGTAACACGCAAATCCCACTTAAGCTTTTTATACTTCCTTCACAAAATGTCACTAAATGCATCACAGTGGTTAACCGTCATCAGAGCATTTTAACACGCTGCCTCCTGTGCTGAGGTGATGTTGTCAGTGTCTACACACACGCGCAACAACACTAAAACAGAGCACATCATGTGTGAACAAGACACCGGCGGAGAAACACGAGAGAAAACGACAAGCCAGGAAAGAGCTAGAAGTGATATCCTTCTTTCTGTTAAGGCTGTTCATTCAGTGCTGCCCTTGAATCGACCACTAGGAAGTTAACTTATATATAATTAGATAAGTTTCCTCTTGAAAATAAGAAATTAGGCCACAGGTCTCTGAGGAATCTCCCTCTCAATCTGACGACATGTTCCACACTGCCTCTTATTTTCCCCTGAAACAAGCAGGTGATTTTTTTTCCACTGTAAAACTATATATGTATATGCATGTGGGTTTGCAGCTTGAGTGAGTGTGCACTGCTACACTAGCAGTTGTTTTATTATAATATATCCTACTTTGTGGGGACTCACACAGACACACACATCTGCACTATGTGAGCGTAAATGTATACTGTCATGCTAGGCTGGTGCAAAATAAAGAGCTTGTTCATTTTTTTTTCCATTAGCACGAAATTGTTTCACACATATTTCCACAGTGTAATGTGACATTGACACATTGACATGTCAAGTGAGAGCTCTGAGAAAAGAGAAAGAAAGCCAAAGAAAAAAAGGAGAGATGAGAGATGGAAGAAGAGGACAGAGAGGGAGAGATTGAAAATACACTTGAGAAATTTGCCGAGAGATACCACAAGTGACATAGGCAATTTCTGTAGAAAAATTACTTCATCATAATTTCAATCCCAAAAAGAATTGAAAGGAAAGCCCTGAAGGAGGAAGGCCAAGTCACCTTGAGAAGCATTAGGGGAAACGCTTACCCACAGCACTCACAGACACACACACACACACACTCATGCAGACACACACTCTCAACACGGTACAGTACAATTTTGAGTCTTCATGCAAATCTGAAACTCTGAGCTCATGTCGTTCTGTAATGAGTTACTCCGCTGTTCAGCCACTTTGCCCGCTTCCCTCTTTTTTTTCTTTTCTCTTTTAATACTAGTGTTATATATCTGTGTTAAGTGTTCAGAGCCTGTGGTATATCAGCGTTAAAAATATACAACCTATTAGTCTGGCTGCTACTATTACGAGCATCATCTAATCAAAGCTTTATATAGAGCCAGTGGTTCAGACAAACAGTTTCATGTCTCTACCTCACAGTGCCAATCATCTGATTTTAATTGGATTTCTCTATTATCTGTTTTTTTTTTTACACAAAGCCATTAAGATATTAAATCTAGTTTTACTTTGAGTCACTCATTTCCCCCTTCTCTCCTCTCTCCTTGTTCCTCTTAATATACATATATATTTAAATATATATTTTTTTTCGTTAGGCATATCGAATATGCCTCTGTAGCCCGAGGCTCTCTCTCAAAATAATTTAGTCGTCGTTGATTTCTCTGGGAGAGCTTAATAAATGTTGACGTTGAAATGGGGAGGAAATTGCAAACGGGAACTGTGTGAGGCTTTCATGTTCAAGGCTACTTGATAGTTATGTTGATTTTCTGAAGCAGTATGTAATGATACAAACCAGCCGAGGATACAGAAACAGCTTTCCAAATCAGCCTCTCTGGTTAGTATTCACAGATGGTTTGTGAAAGACGGGTCGGCCTAAAGAGGAACACTCCCCGACATTAGTCTTTATTGAAGAGGACCAAGTCAAAGAGTGCGTGTCAGATTCTAGCGAGCGTGTACAAATTACAGCTTCCAGAACAATCAAAGATCACGTCGCGTGCTGTTTCGTATGTGTGTGTGTGTTATAATCAGATTTCATACCCTTTCTCCTGACATGTCATGCTTTAGTGAATTTGAAGCTTTTTTTTCTACCTTGCTCTCATGAGACATCACTGGATTGATTTACAGTAATCCCACTCATCAAAACAAACAGATGTATCTTTTATAACCACCTCATTTTAAACCTTTCCAACGCCTACTCCTTGACCTCTGACCCCTTTCCTGTCTATAGGTGTCCAATCCACGGGGGGCTCTTCCAGAAGACCAATAACGGAACCCAGAGGGACGCCATCCAGAGATCCTCTTACTGTCTGTCGCACAGGGGCAGCACTAAGCATAATATAATCTGAAGGGGAGGGGGAGTGATTATGTGTGTGTGTGTGTGTGTGTGTGTGTGTGTGTGTGTGTGTGTGTGTGTGTGTGTGTGTGTGTGCGATGATGTGGTTGGGGTGGATGTGGGGGTGGGAGTGGGTCTGGCCGGCATGTTTTTAACCCCTCCCTTGCCCACATCCCCATCCCCTCTTGTTAATCTGGAGTCTAGCATGTGGATTAGTGGATACTCTGCAGCACCACTGTTTGACAGAACGCACCGTGTCCCACAGGGTATATACGATTACGTCTTTAAGCAGTTTACATTCACGGCTCTGTGAGAATATTGGAGTTAGCACATTGGCTAATGACATCCTATGCAATCCGAGTGCTGGCACACGCTTCGATGTGTGGACGCATTTCACCATGTTGTGTATAGTGTGGGAAAAAAGAAACCGACAATGTGAATGAGTAAGATCATGAACGTTCACAACAGGTGTTGTGATTTTCACCCTTTTCCTTTTTCTTTCCTAATCGTAATAAAGGCCAAATAACTCTCGCCACCACACCCTACCCCCTACCAACATGCACAAGTACACACACGCAGCTTCATCATGTTAATACAGTCATCACCTTTAGCGTTGGGTGGATGATTTGACATCTCTCTTTGTTTGGGCTGAGGTAAAATGAGTCTGTTAGTCTTTTAATCCGCCAGGATTAAGAAACAACAACAATCCCCCATGGAGTGCATCCTGTGTGTGTGCGTTTATGTGTGTGTGACAGGGAGAGTACAGTACAGTGCGCTTCCATGCCTGAATGTTCATCTCTGAAGTCTGAATCCTTCATTTAAGATTTTAAAAAAGAAAATCATATTTGTAAATATTATTTTAAATGGTTTAATGTCGCAGCACAGCATGATGATGACGGTGCCAATGCTGATGATGAGTAGGAGGAGGAAAAGAATGGATGTTGAGGGAGGGGTAAAGGGTAGAAGAGTGTAGGGATTAGTTGATATTTCCCTGGCATTACGCACGCTTTGGCGAACATCTACTTAAGTCCTGCCTTATGCGCCGCTGTCTGGAACACACACACAAAAAGCCCTCTGTCCCATTCAAACACACAAAGACTATTAGTACAGTCCAGCTCATCCTCTCAATGCGCAGAAGAAAAGAGAGAAAAACATGTTAAGTCTTTGTCCTCTTCTGTCTGGGCCTATTCAGTCTCCCATTCTGGGAGGAAGAGTAATGGGGAAAAGAGAAAGAAAAAAAATTGGAAGGACATAGATGATGAGTTGTCCATTGAGCTTCATGGTTGAGATGGTAAACACTGAGTTACTTCAGAGTGGCTTTACTGAGTCTGGATGTGTACATGTGTACTGTAACAAAAGGATGACTGCTGCTGCTCAAATGACAGGATTGTGTATATCAAATCACTGATGCTACTGGAAACCCTGAGAGTTTTAACAATAGAACTGTAAGTCATACATGTACACAGGGCTGCAATTTAATAACACGTTAATTGATGACTGCCTTCAATTTAAAGTGCAATGGCAAATTTTTGAAAAATGTTATTTGGATTCTACAGACTAGGACTCATATTGAAGATGGGCTGGGGTAATATCCCAGTCCAGGTTTTGTATCTTTTCAGTGCTGATATCATGGTGATGGTTTAATGTGGTTGGTGTCCATCTCTTGGGATTTTTTCAGTGCTCTCTCCTCTGTTTCTTTTGCTTTACATGCTGTACTTAGCCGTCGCTCTCTCTTTGCTTTAGTGGCTGCCACTTCCAATCGCTCCTCTCCTCCTATCCCTTCTCCCTTTTAACTCATTCTGAATTATCCATAGACGCATCGCTCCCTCGCTCTTCCTCTTTTCCCCCTCTCCATCCCCCTCTTTCCTGTCTGCATCTTTGCTCGCTCGCTGTCTCGCGTGCTCCTCATTCCAACCCCCTCTCTTCTGAATTTGCTCTCTCACTTTATTGCACCCTTTCACTTTCTGCATCCTCTCTCCTTGTCTCCCATCATCCCTCTCCCTCTCTCTCTCTACTTCCCTGCACTTCGCCTCTCTCCCTCTCCCTCGCTCTCTCTCTCTCTGTTTCCCTATGTCTCTCACTTTGTGTAACTGTAGGATATAGGTCAGCAGGGCGGCTTGGCTGACTCGTGTCTAGACTCAGCCTCAGTCTTGGGGGCATGCAGTCACACAGCGGAGCACATTGACCAGCATAATCACTGCACCACGCTGGAGCTCCATTGACTGTCTCACTGTGGAATGTGTGTGTCCACATTCGTGGAACAGCACACTGAAACACAAACGCAGGGAAAAAGCTGAGGGGCAAGGTTCTTACAGAGAGGCTTCGCAGCACGCCGGGCATTACCAAAGACATTAATGCCATCTGTGAAGAAGTAGAAGAAGAAGAAAAAAGCAGAGTGGTAGAAATGTCATTGTAAATGCCATTAGCTGGGAGTTGATATTTACAACAGGGCAAACATGACCACAGGGCGCTCCTTTAAATTGATCTAAAATTTTCAGCTGTGCATAGATGCAAATGCAGTGCTGATGAAAGAGTGTGTTAATGTGCTGTTCTGTGATGCTCTCCTTTGTTGAGTTGGGTTTGTGTTACAGTGTGCGTATGGCTATCTGAGCATCTATGTGAGATGAAAACACTGCAACTATGCCTGTGTTAGATTGTTTTAAAAAGCAGACCGGGTTGGGGGGGGCAGCAGTGGATGCTGCAGGGTGAAACATGCAGCATCCGGGGAAGGGCATGTGTATTACTCATGTTGTAGGTGAGTAAAGCTGTTTACACAGCCACAGCGTGAGGACCTGCCTCTCTTTTGGGATAAAAAGCGAGCCCTCATAATTTAAACTGTTAAATGTAACAGTGAACATCTGATTTAAAGGTTACATCTAGATTAATGGGTAAGGGTTTGGAAAGTAGTAGTTATGCTCACGCTTAGCAAAAAGTCTCCGGGGAACGCATTTAATTCAGTGTCCTCTGAAGTGGTGGAAACAGGACTGCATGTGTGTTTGTTAGGGCAGTGATTCATTAAGCTGAGTCTATGTTCCACCCCTCCTCCTCCTCATCCAGCTCTTCCTCTTGCTCAGTCTGTGGTCCAGATGTGACCCCCCCCCCCCCCCCCCCCCCCCCCCCCCCACACACACACACACACACACACATACACACCTCCCACCCTTTCTCCCTGGATACCGATTCAGTCCCTCCACCCAGCCCTGCCAGCCCTCTGTCTCCTGATGCCAGTCCAATGGGGTGATGGGTGCAGTGGTTGTACAAGCGACACGACTCTACTGAAAAAATGTATGCCTCCTCTCCTCAGTTTTTCTCGTAACTTGTAATTTCTTGCTGATTCTCATCATTTTACATGTGATTGTTTTTCAGTCCACTTGGTAACGGTCGTGTCCGTTCTCTGCCACGCTGAAATATTGATAAACGAACGGGATTAAAGGTGTGTGTATGGACTGTGCTTGTGCATTGTCAGCATTTATGAGTGTTTCAGAGTGTTTGGAGAAACTTAGAGTGGGAGAAAAAGCGAACCTTCACATGGCTTTTTCAGACGACATCTCCAATCTGTGAAGCAGCTTCATGTTCACCTTACTCCCAGCCCATAAATAATGTTATGGCTCTTGTCTGCGCTATCTGCCTCCCTTCAGCTCGACCTCACGAGTGTAGCTTTTTGTTTTCTCTCAATCCTGTTTTCCTTTTGTCTCTCATTTAAAAACTTATTAAGTTGCTCGGCGAGTCAATCACAGCCTCTTTCTCTATAATCCCCCTCCCAGCCCCTGTCTGTCATTCTGTCTTTCTTCCTTTATCTCTCAACTCTCGTGGGTTAAAAGCACGAAAGAGCTTTCGTTTTTCACTAATGAGAAAACCTGCTGGCAACGTCAACTCTCGCCTAACATGACAAATACAGGGAGACAGACATGTATACAGTTACACACACGCACGCACACAAACACACTAAAAAAGGGTCATGAACGACAAGATGACACACAAATTGGTTTCTTTCATAAGTGTCATCTTGATAATGATTCACTGTATCTGCTAATTACAGGTCTTTATAACGTTTAGACATCCTCACTTCAAGATTCTGACATCATTTAGCTTTGGATTTACACGCATTTTGTCACATAATGTAAACACATGCATGCATGAACGCACACATCTATATGCATGGCTGCTTGTGCATTCGCCATCGATGCATGTGCAGATCATATATACATTGTTTTGTAAACACAAACTTATAAACATTTTCTCTGCACACCTAACACAGGCCTCGTTCTATCACTCTGCAATGATCTTCCACCACTTTGCTGCTAAAAAACATCAGAAATGAAGGCCTGACTGTCCAGTGTCTTTGCCTTCTCTCTCGTTCCTCTTTCTCTGAGTCTTTTTCAGTACCTCTTGGTGCCAAAACCAATTTCACCCTCTTTCTGTCTGAGAGGGTCGAGATAGGCTGAAATCAATGGATGTGCAACTGGAAATCTCATTACAGGGCATTATGTTGGAGACATGTTGTTGTGATTACTCTGCAGTATTACCTTTGCAGGTACATGTAAGAATAGCGGGCTGAAGGACACCATGTTAGAGCCTTCTCAGCGCAGTGTACTCAATCACCTGCATCGTCTTGATACGAGATCAAACAACTTGACTTTCAGAGTATAATATAGGATGCTTTTTTTTTTTTCCTTTTTGAAACTTAAGTGTTAGTGTGTCTGTCTACTGCAAGGTTTACTAAAAGGTCACCGATGTCTTCCTGATTCCTTCCTGAGTTTGTTCTCCTTGCTGAGACCTTCAGCAAGACTTAAAGTGATGCCTTAAAGCAACGCTACATATTAAACTGAATTTATTAAACTGAATCATTTCTTGCTTTACCTTATGCATTATAGTGGTAGACAGTAAAGTCTACCACTACAATTTTATTTACACCCACTCTTTAGCAAATATCAAGAACTGAAATGCAAATAAACTGCTTGGTAACTATTCATTAATAATCTTAATGTGACATTGTGGAAAATTAATTTATTACATTTTTTTTTGCCAAGAGCTGAATGAGAGGATAGATACCATTTTTATATTCATGGGGTATTTAGCTGGAGGCAGTAGTCTGTTAGATTAACTTAACACTGGGAACATGGGGGCTAATGCTCTGCCCAAGGTCATACATTCACGTATCAGCCGGCATTGGACCTCAACCTACGAAAACCCACCTGTGTGGTATTCGCAGCTGTTTTCCCCAGCACTGCGATCGTCTCTAAATAGACTAGAAGACTCGTGTGTAGCTGCAGTGTGGTTTGTAGGCATGTGCATTTTTATGTACACTGATGTAACAGTATAGCTCAGCTTATCCTCTGCTTCCCCTCCCATTTTTTCATTTCTGTCTTCTCTCTTTCGCTGATGTTGCCCGAAGCAATGCTGTCACTTTCCATCATGTTGTGTTCAAGTAGGTAAAAGTGAGGCTACATGGGTGTGTGGTGTGTTGCTATGTATGTTTATTTTTTCCCAGCTGGGCACAACTATATTACTATCATTTTTAATCTGTTATTTTGAATTTAACACCGCCTCTTATAGCGAAGTGAAAATGAAAGGATTGTCATCTATAGAAGACAAAGTCATAATACATGATCTGGACTATGTTTTACTTTCTATAAAAGCGCATTGATTTCTTCATGCTCAGGCCTCACGAGAAAAAAACAGCTGTAGACAATCCATAATGATCGATTCATGAACGCGCCATAAATCCCAGCTATCCACCTTTATCATGTCGAAGACTTTTGATAACTAATAAGAAAGGAAACACCAGTTGTGCTTTGTAGTGAAACAAAATACTGCATGCCAGCTATTTATTTATGCAGCTAAATTCAATAATAACGTATGTTGATGCTGTGAGAAACACTGTTAAGTACAATTGAAAATCCAAACTACCAAAAATACAAGTAGAAGAACCTTTTCCACAATGTTAAAGAAGCATGCTGAAGAGGTTGGAATGCAAAATCTAGCTATTAACATCATCACGTCTCATTCATCTGTAGTTACCACTGAGATGGTTTCCTAAAGTTTTTATTACTGTACATAGAATGATGCATCTACATTGTGGTGAACCATTAGTTGGAGTTTTATTTAATGGTTAGCCTGCTTTGTTTCAAAATATGTTGCAAACTGATACATCTTATAAGTTTGTACTCTCCTGGTTTAACACAATGCAATATGTTAACTGTTCCTCTCACATTTTTGTAAAAAATAATCCCACAATATTGCTTTAGTGGACATATCTAAAATGCATTTAAGATTTAAGCTAAAACTAAATGGATTTTTAAAAATTACAACCCAATTCTAAAAAAGAGTTGGGGCCCCAGATAAAATGTAAATAAGAATAGAATGCAACTATTTCAAATAATCATAAAACCATATTTTAATCACAATAACACATTAAAAACAGATCAAATGCTTAAAATGAGACATTTTATTATTTCAGAAATTGTTTTTTTCTCTTTTTATATATGATGTGATCAACATATCTTAGGAAAACTGTGATAGGACAACTAAAGGCTGGAAAAGTGAGTGGAACTAAAAATGGCTGGAAGAGCATTTTGCTAATACATAGAGATTAATTGGCAACTAATCAGTATCATGATTTGAGATAAAAAGTTTTTCAGAAGGAAAGAATTGGGAGTCTCGCCAAACGGATTTGAAAAAATGTTCCCTCATGTAAAAATAAGACTTTGAATTAAGGCTGGGCAAACGATTATTTTCCGAATCGATGAATCTAGTGATTAATTTTTTGATGCATCGATTAATCTAATGATATATGTTACTGCTAAGCAGCTTAAATGAGTTTTGCATTTACGGAGGTTGGGTGTTTATCTCTGAGTGTATGTCTACGTGGGGGGTGTCTAGATGAATTAAAGGGTAAAAATCAGCGTTAGTAAAAAAGTTGAAAACTTACGGTCGTTTTATGATAGGCCATTTCCACCTTACAAAGCCGGCAAAGGACTGAATCACTTCCTTTTTGGTTAAAATATCCCCATACTGTAGAACTGCGTGTTCGGGGGGCGTGGTTTAAGTCTACATGTTACCGCTACTCGCTGCCGCCTTGTGTTTTTTTGAAAGTGACGACGCA
>VURO01024379.1:7846-23636 GCA_015108175.1 Pelvicachromis taeniatus | reverse complement strand
CTGTGGAAAATCAAATTGTACAGCTCCAGAGTTTATCCTCCTCCCTCGGCATTGTATTTTTGTTTTTGTTTTTTAGAGCCTATGATTAAGAGGAATCTTAAAACTGTAAATAGATATTATTGTGCTGAAATATGAATGTCACTTCAAAAATGTATTTGAATGAGTTAGTCAAGGGCTTCAAGAATGAAGGACCCACGTTTCTTTTTATGGTTTCATATTTTTGATTTGCAGAAAGGTAAAGGTCCTTTTTATCTGAGATGCCTATGTTTTATTTTTGTTTTGTTTGTTTTTTTTCTCTCCTTGGATTCATATAATACAATGTGTCACACATGAACCTTATAAAAATCACTTTTTATTCCCTCCACACCTAAAGGGAAAACTCCAATTTGCACCCTTTTTTATGTAAAATAAAAGATCTCTCCACCTTGTTGGCATGTGTCTTGTGACGTGATTTTGTACCATCTGCTTCAGAAAATGTGTGTAAATTATGAACCTAGTAGATTTGGACCTTAACAGCATTTCCTGTTTTTGAATGTATTCAGCTGAGTTTCTGCAGGATTTCAGACTCTGAAACTTTCTATCAGGTCAGCTGGTTGAAGATGAGCTGTACTTTGTTTTAGAGCTTGACTGATAGAGGAAACCAATACTGAAATTTGTGAGATTTTAAAAAAACTGATACTCCAATAAATCAGCCATTATTTTTTTTCCTTAAAATTGAAGCTTTATACTGCCCTCTGGTGGACAAACAGTGCAACACCAGCTCCTACGAGGTTGAAGGGTGTTTCTCCCATCTTTTGTTAATTGTATTGGTTGATATAAATGCTGATAGGCGTGTGTTCATATTTATGATAGCCTGCAAGAAGCTCAGATTTTGCTCGTTAAAGATTTTTAACACCGTTGTGGCAGACCAATGTAAACGAGCCATTTCAAAACAAACTGCTGCTGCAGGTATTTTGACAAAAGCTTTGTTTTGCACCTGTCACATTCAATATAGCATTGTACGTCATTTTAAATGCCACCTCAGCAGCTGCAAGCATCATGCAAGTTGTGAAATGGTTTTAATAAAGGCAGGTCGGATTTATATTTCCTTTTTTTTTATTTTTTTTATTTTGCTGCTCTAGACAGCTTGACAACTGTCACTTAGCAAATTAGAAATATATTTCACAATCAAAAATCTAATTTCCCCAAATCCATCTTGGACTGAGACACTCTTAGTCCCATGCGGCTTAAAATATTTGAAAATAAACTCTTTCATATTGTAGCAAAAAATAAATATAAACCTTGCACTCCAGGTTTTAATTTATTGTATCAGTCTAATTAGTTAAAAACATAAAATGGTGACTGTATTTTTAAAATATGCGACTGGTTATTTCTCCATTTTTGTATTACTGCAAAGTAATGTACACATATGAAAGAATGTTTGTGTTTAAAAAAAAAAAACTAAGACAAAATTGGTTTATCTCAAAATGTTGATTTAATTCAATTTTCTTTTGTGTCAGTTGGAGTTATTTTCTCAGCATTTCGAGTTTTTAAGGCTCAGCTCAACACTAACCATGAGCCTAACCCTAATCGTAATTCTAATGTTGATTTATTAAGTTGAGATTTTGAGATAGAAACCCAAAATCGTGATTTGTGAGCATAACACAAAACTGGTTCACGCTAACGTGCGATCTTTGCCTCCCACCGCTAGGCGGCGACACTGCTCGTCACGCTGTAGCAGCGCATCCTCTAAAACTATAAACTTCCGGTGTGAGCGTGCGATAACCCTTTTCCACCGGTCCGAGTCAACATGGTGGGTACACAGAAAGCATTTCATCCAGTCGTCCTCCACAATCCTCCACAATCCTCACTGGCTGTCCCGTCACCGAGCGGTTACTGCTGCCAGTCTGCACATGGGCGACACGAAGATTTATAAACGCGGGTTTTCGACGCACTTTGGTGGCGTTAATCATGTAAACACGGGCTGACTGCTCCCGAACTGAACGGGCACCGAGCCGCAGGTTGGCGGTGCACCTGTACGGGCAGTCGTCATCGGTTTGGCTCCACTCGGTGTTTGTTTCTCATACCGAGTTTGTGTCCGTTAGTTTTTGGAGGACAGTTTGTTCACAACCGACAACTCGACTTCAGCTGTCGTTACCGTGCAAATGTTTTGTATGTGGACTAGCTGCTCGGTGACCTGAGGATGCCGATGAGCTTCTGTTAAATGTACTTAAAATACTTTTTAACATTTATATTTATAAGTGACACTTATTGTGTTTGCTAAGTCGTTAAATGTGATTTATAAAAGTTCAAATCCACTGTTGATATCCCGTCATATGATCTGTAACGACGGGATTTTAACGTGTAGAGAGCGACCACACTTTCCCACTGAAAGCTATCATACATTTTCTCTCATGCCAAAGTTTTTAGACTGCAGACTGTTTTTTTTTTGGGGGGGGGGGGGTGTCAATGAAGGTATTTGAAACGCTGCCTTTAGCAGTTCATACACGTGAAATCTAAGTTTGTGTGTGCCCCCCTTCTCCCCCTCCTTCAGGGTCGAGTCAGGACCAAGACGGTCAAGAAGGCCGCCAGGGTGATCATCGAGAAGTACTACACACGACTGGGCAATGACTTCCACACCAACAAGAGGGTGTGCGAGGAGATCGCCATCATCCCTAGCAAACCTCTGCGTAACAAGATTGCAGGGTGAGTGGGCTTTCAGCTGTGCACTCCTGCTTTAGCCTCAGATCATCCTGTTCAGCACAGGATTTCAGCTTCAGCATGCTGTTATGTCTTCAGCACAGCTTCACCATCCTGAGAGCGCAAACATTATTTATGGACCTCTGTCCCTGTCAGAGCACACTGCATAGGGGAATGTGAGAGCAGCCCACATGGATATATTTGGGGCCTAGCTGACTTGTAGCTTGTAGTAATGTTTTCCAAGTGTAGCTTTAAATCAGACTCTGGTTTGGTTTCCCCCTTGGTGTGGTTCCTTTGTGCCAAAGTGGCTCAAACAGATGCAAAAGAACTAGTGGTTAATTTATGGTGAGAACTTTATCTGACCTCAGTCTGACAGCAGGGGCAGGGTGTTTGCAGTGAGCTCTGTTGTCAGATGGAGGCAGTGTACAAAGTATGTGGTATAACCGGTCTGTGGGCCACTCTTGCTTGTCTACTGTTGGCCCATCGGCCATGGAGAAGAGTCAAGTTGTAACAAACAAAGAGCTGAAGTGAAGCAGTTTGTTGAAGTACACTGCAGCTACTGTCTGAGCTTTTCATGCCGTATCTTTGTTGTTTTTCACGTTGAAAACAAACTTCCCAATTCTGTGCCACTTGTCAACCAATCAGCATTTGGCAGATTTTTACGTCATCCGTTTCCAGTGGTGCAGTCAGGATTTTGAAGGACTGCAAAGCAGCGCGTCTGTGGTGGAGCTGTTGAGGTGAAAATGAAGTTTTCACCTCAGCTGTTGCATGTTTGGGGTGCAGAGTAAGTCAGCAGCCTCCTCTGAGACTTTCCCCCTGTGATTTCCTGCAGGTCGTGTCAATGAACCATGAACACTGGCTTATTCTTGAATTCAAGCTGTGTCTTCATTTGTGCATGTTTGTTTTTTTTGATATTGAATGATATTGTTTTTATTTACAAGAGTGACATCTGCTACTTTTAATTTATGACATTTTTTATAGGTTGCTTTTTGGGTTTTCTCATTCTTTGTGATCTCTTGAATGAAGCCGGTGAAGAACCAGAAATGTGATTCAGGTGTAGGGACAGTGCAGACGCTTTACAGCAGGGACATCTGGGTTCGAGTCTGCCATTGGGCAGTTTGCATGTTCTCTGCGGGTACTCCGGCTTCCTCTCACACTCCAAAGACATGCAGCTAAGTGTGCATGTGAGTGGGAGTGGTGTGTGTCTCGTGTTAGCCCTGTGGCAGACTGCTGACCTGTCCATGGTGTACCCCGCCTGTCACCCTGATGTGATTCAGGGGGTTGTTTTGGTTTTTTGTTGGTTCATTAAAACAAGAATGAGCTGGTATGAGTTTCACATCATGTTTCTGCAGATGAAACGAGTCGATTAGCTTAGAAGACGGGTCATGCGAAGTGGTCGCTTTAGCTGAAATGGTTTTTCTTGGATTGTTAGGTTCCTGTGTTTGTGATGCGTCTCTGTTGTGAACTTGAGAGCTGGTGCACAGTAGCCGCTCAGTTAAACTCCACCATTGCTGTTTTGAATATATTCAGTGTTTGGTCTGAATGGACTGAAACTTCAGACGTGCCGAACAAAAGTTAAATCATAAAACTGCTTTTTTTTTTTAAAAAAAAAACAAAAAAAAAAACAGTCGTTCTGTTAAACTGAGAAACATCTTTATTTTTGGAGTACGTAGAAATGTAAACTGCTTACAGTCAGAAAAAAAATAGTGTGTAATAATCTGCTGTAGCTTTCTAATCTTGTTTGTGCTCACTTGTGTCTCAGGTATGTGACACACCTGATGAAGCGTATCCAGCGCGGTCCAGTCAGAGGAATCTCGATCAAGCTGCAGGAGGAGGAGAGAGAGAGGAGGGACAACTACGTCCCAGAGGTCAGTGCACCGTCTTCTGTCCTACCTGTGACAGCCGACTGTGGTGCTCCCTGTGCTTTGGTTGCACACCCTGTGTCGGGGTACATTCAGCTGCTGCCGCTCGACTGTCCACGGGTTTCCTTAAACGTCTTTGTTGTCACTGAACGTTTCTCTCAGGTGGCTCATTTGTGTCTGTCATCCTGTAGATTTCTGCTCTGGACCAGGAGATCATTGAGGTGGATCCAGACACAAAGGAGATGCTCAAGATGTTGGTGAGTGTCGGCTGTTATTTGCTGCTTTACTTGGTTGCCACATAATTGAAATTCCTTCTGAATTTGCAGCAGAACCCTGACGTATGATTTCCTTTAATAACACTTAATGTTTTGTTAAAGAACATAACATAGTTTTAACTGACATTTGAATCCCACTGTGAGTTAAAAGCACACACATATTTATACGTCATGCATCCGTTTAGTCTGATGATCTGTGTGGTGTGTTGGTGAGCAACATTAAGAATCCACTACATTAATAGGCAGAGAAATAATAATTACATTTATTATTTAGTCTGGTGTCATTGTGTAGCTGAACTGTTGTGTCACAGCTTTTAACTTGGTTATTAATTTAAATCACTAAAACTTTCTTCTTGTAGGACTTTGGTGGCCTTTCCCATCTTCAAGTCACTCAGCCATCCATCGGGATGAACTTCAAGACGCCGCGAGGACTTTAAAATCATGTTTAATGGCCTCTGAATAAAGACAGTTGTTAAAAGAGTTCTATTTAAAGCTTCTGTGATCTTTCCTAAATCATACATACAAACTGTGCCTTTACTGAGTCAGCCAATAGAAGTGCTTTGGATATTCAGTACTGTTACATGAATAAAGAGGGTCATTGCATCAGTACCCTGGTACTTTTATGTACCGTATAGCTTCCAATTGTAGTCTGGGCGTTTATTCAAAAAACGCCCAGACATTTAAGAGACCGGCTTTTATTCCCTTCTCAGACTGAATTGTCGCGGAAGTGAGAGGGAAAGAGGACCCAGGCGCAGTTTTTAGACTGAGGTGAAAAGACAGTGCGTTTACTTACAGTGCTCCAAAACGTATTCCAACAGTTCACAAATAATGCAGTTCCCAGTTGTGCTCCTCCTTAGCTCCCGAGTGTCTCCTTGTCTGTGGTAGCCCAGTGCACGAGTGGTGCTCCCCGAAACTTCTCTCCGCCCGACTCTCCAGGAGAGGAAGTAAAAGACCAGAAAATCACAGTTAGCAGGTTCGCTAGATGACGGCTGATTGGAAACAGCTGGCCGAGTGATGAGTGGGAGGAACGACGACAGCGTGGAGGGTTTTTTTTTTGTTTTTTTTTTGAGCGACGTTCCAGTCACACTCCATACTAGATTGTTGCCGGTAATGCACCATTCAGTTTGCCAACCGCCAATAAAATTTAAATACGACAGCGCGGAGGGACTTCCGGGCCGAAGGTCAGCTACTATTGGAGACCGGTTTCAAACGGACGTTTATTAGAAACCGGCATTTAAAAGAGGCTACTAATGGAAGATATACGGTACTCATGAATTTGACGTACTCATAACACGATCCTGCTTTAATAGATGGGCAGTGGTATATGCTACGCTATACCACTGCCCATCTATTGAAGCAGAGTTGGCCAAGTGCTACAGATATAAAACAAGTTTTAAACTGCAAATAAAAGACCTTAAAAATTCAAATTACAGTAGATTGAGACATCAACAAGACCTGCTGTTGATGTGACGGTTTAAGATGTGATTTAAAAACCGATAAGTTGCCTAGGTATTAACCCAGGTACTTCTAAAGTAAAAATAAGTGAAGGTTACATTTAAATGAAGTTGTAAATTCTGTAGCCTCTTTCGTCATACATGTCACAGCTGATTTTTCTACACTATCACAGATGCTGAATCGTTAATGACAATCTTGCCAAGGAAAGTGATTTTAAAATTCTGAAAAGCTCTTCTACTAGAAACCTTGAGTAGACTTCAGGCTTGTACTAAACAAATGAGAACATTTGTTAGGGATTTAATATTTTGCATAAAGTAGCCAATTCAGAGTTTAAGCAGAAGATGAAGGTACATTTATAAGACATTAGTGGCAAGTTGAGAAGTAACTTGTAGGGAAGGTTTGACAAGTTATTAAAGCGTTTGACTACAAATGTAGAGCACTGCTTTGTCTTCTAAACACAGTTTAGCAGCGACCTGCAGAGGCTGTTGACTGAGATTTCAAAAGAACGACAGCAAAAACGATCATGAAGAGTCCAGACATGGCTAGTAATGCTTAAACACCTTTATTGTGCCCAATCTGAACAAACTCCACAACTGTTAAGTAGCAGCAAACTTGGCAGACCACAATGAGGTAGACTTTCAAAACTCTAAAAAGCAGCTGGGCTAAAGGGACAACAAGCTCAGCATGACAAACCTAATGGATAAAGAAAAGACACTTCGTCTTTGGCACACAGCTTATTATGCATTTATGTCCAACTGGAACAGGAAGGCAAAAATGGGATAAGAAAGCATTGAATCATGTCCTGGTCTACTCAAGCTCTGGATAATTTATCGTCAAGTGGAAGTTCTTACATTCAACAGGAAACAAGCAGCTGTTCTAACATAGGCATGTCCCCCTGCTGATGTACAAAAAGTGATTAAAAACCACTGCCACCTCTCCACACGTGCAAATTAAAAAGTGCAAAAACCAAAAATCAAACTATGTACAAATGATTTGCTCACTGTACTTTCATCAAGATCACTCAATTGCTTGGAAAAAAGAAAATGGATTACCAGTTGAGTTCTAGCCAGTACTACCCGTTACATTT
Organism: Pelvicachromis taeniatus; assembly: GCA_015108175.1. Lineage (NCBI taxonomy): Eukaryota > Metazoa > Chordata > Actinopteri > Cichliformes > Cichlidae > Pelvicachromis > Pelvicachromis taeniatus. The sequence continues at coordinate 16,278 of VURO01024379.1, read as the reverse complement.
AATATAACTGGACCAACAAAGTCGAAGTAGTACAACCGACAATTTGTGCCCATTCAGTTGAAATTTGGGAGGGCAAATTAAAAATAATAAGCCAGGAAAAAAAAAATAAAAGGGGGGGGTTTTCCCATAAACAGCCACTGGGTATAATTGTTCAGAATCTTCATGTTATGACTTAAAACCGTTTGTGTACAAATTAGTAAAAAACTGCGTAAAAATGTCTGAAATGCGACTGGTTAAATGAAGCCCAACATTCAACTCCCAAAAGTAAGAAACACCAGTTGGCCTGCACAGGAAAAAACTGATGCCAACTGGGGGTAGGGGGAGGGGGAAAATAAAAAGTTAAAGGCACTGTATGGCGTTTGCCAATGAACGGCAATGAGACTTGCGTGATTGCTCTTCACTATGCAACACATGTAAACAAAAAAACAAAAAAAAAAACTTAAAGAAATGGTGTTTTCATCCACTTCTTAACCTTAGGCTGACTCCCATCTTTCCATCTGGCCACAAGTCTGGGAAAATGCATAAGAGTGAAGGGCCCCCTTGTCTTTCCCAACAAGGTCACTGTGCATAGTGCCACTGTGAACAGCAAAAATGTAGCAAGTGCAAAAGTGAACATTTTCTAAAGTGATATCCCCCAGTGCCTGGTGGTGTGCCATGGTATCCTTGTACCGGAGGCCTGGCATACGTGCTCTCCTTGGCGGGCAGCCTTGCCCCGTGCAGACGGGCACTTCCTCTGGCCCTTCAGGGACTCCAAATCAGTCTCCTCTAGCTGGAGTCTCTGTTCTTCTGGTTGCGCATGAGGGGCCGATGGTTGCTTAAGATGTCCATTGAGTGCTGCCAGTGCCAGCAGGAGCGGCAGTAGTACTTGAAGCAGGCCTAGGAGTGAGTCAGGTCATTATGGAGTCACATCTGATTTAAAGTAACAATATTCAAGTCACAATAAATTTGCAATTAGGGCTGCCACGATTAGTCGACTATCAAAATCAACGACTAATTTAATAGTCGATGCGTCGTTTGAAGACGCATATAAGTAGTGGATTTAAGAGTGTAATAACAGACTGAAACTGAAGATGGCAGCACTGCATGTACAAGGATGCCAGCTGCCGTTAAACCCCGAAGAAGAAGCCGTGTCCCAGAATTCATAGCGCGGCCCTGCTCAGTTTTCAACAATAGCTGTGGCTAGTGGGTTGTAATATTACTCTTATCATTCTTTCTGGGTCACAAAATAAATGTGCAACATTGTTGTAGGGTCTACCTTACAATGTAAAGCGCCTTGAGGCGACTGTTGTGATTTGGCGCTATATAAATAAAATTGAATTGACTTAACATATTTTCAGGCGAGAATGTAGCTGTGTAAACCTCAAATATCTGCTCAGTTTATCAAGACTCCACATATTTTCAAAAGCGCTCCGACGTTTGAGACGTCTGTTACCCACCAGCTCGGTAGCTAGCCTGGGTTCAAGGCTCAGTATAGCCGGTGAGAACATGGGACTCCCGGCAAAACGTTTTCAAACCCACCACCGTCTTTTGCTACTCAAGTTAAACATGATGTAAGTCACTTAGATAACTTAAAAATGTTATTGTTTGGCTTTTAGTATTTTATTTGTTCCTGAGTAAATCGGTTTGGCTGAGATTAAAGTTATAGATTTCACACAGCACACACACACACACACACACACACACACACAATATACTCCGGTGTCCTGTTATATTTTTGATAGCAAGGAGCAGACGGCTGAGTTTATTAAAACAATAAACAATCTGCAGATTTCATTAACATTTAATAAACTATCATGTCTTTCTTTTTAGTTAGCACATACCTTAAACACTCAAAGCTGTAAGCTAATGATAGTTATATAAGAGCAGATGCATGCTGGTGCAATAAGCTGTACGTTTTACAGTCAATGGATGCATGATCTGATTAGTCGACTAATCGCAAAAATAATGTCGACCATCAAAATAATCGTTTGTGGCAGCCCTACTTCCAATAACAACACTCAAGTTCTAAACTTCTATAACAACATCGCTCCCATATTTCTAGAGAACTTGAAGTCCAAATGTTCTCACAGAAGAGGTTGAACTACAGTTAAGACTGAAGCAGCTTAATATACGCAAGAGCCCGAGGGGTGTGCTGGGAAATACTCCACATTTTCCGTGTCCTCTTTTATACAAAGTTCACAGGATTATAATTTAACCACCAATTTTTAATATTCAGTTTCAGCATAAGAGATGAAGTCTACTGAACCCAGCTCACAAGAAAGGAGGAGGAGTTTCCACTGACCTGGTCTCTGCAGAAGAAAGGTCCAGGTTGGCGAAGGCAAACTTGACACATGGAGTCTTCCAGGTAGGGGTCAATCTGAACCTGAAGGGGAAACGATGCTCAATTTATAGCAGACAAGTTTGGAAAACGGCCACTTTCAACAGCTTTGCTGTTGAGAGCACATGCAGTAAACAATGTCTTTACCTTCTTTGTAAACTTGGGTGTTTTGATCTCCACAAATGCTGCGCACACAGCCTTCAGGTAACTGCGCTGATTATTGAAAGTGACACGTCCAGAGCCTGTAAAGAAGTCAAACCATTACACTCGAAGCAGCTCTTAAAAAGGTCAAACCACAGCCTAGAATCAAAAACACCGCCTCAGTGGCCACATGAACTGAACTGCAGTAGATGCTGACTGACAAGTCGAGACCAGCAGTCTCACCTATTGGGTACTTGTGCTTGTCCGTGTCAATGCCAGCGTACATGACTCCTCCGAAGAGATCGTTCATGATGCTGGCCAGCGCCTCAGCATTCAGCATGCCGTGCAGCGCGCCGACAAACACGGTCTTACTCGGGTCCAGACGCTGAGCAGGGCAACGCACGTAGTTGCTGTCAGAGATCACCCAGGGTATCACCTGCACCTGTAGCAGCCGAGAGTCAGAATTCAGGACTGGCACGCTTTGCTTCCCGTCCTTCAATCGGATCGCTCACCAAACAGAAGCCAACTGTCTCGTAACAAGTGCTGAAGAAGAAGGTCTGACCAAAGACCAGGTTCTACAGCATCTAATCCTAGACGGCTCATTTCGTAGAGTTACATTACATATAGAAGTCAGACTATACGTCTATATTTCTTATACATATTTGGTGAGTAGAATATGACAGCCATTTGATTATTCAGCATGTCACAAATCGTAAATGCAGAGAGTTCATAATGCACTGCACGCTTGGTTTCCACCTACATCCTTGCATCGCATTCTGCGGCTGGACATCTTGAAGTAGTACTCCCTGTTGTCCTCCGGGTGAAACGGGTCCTGGGAGCAGGCGTGGAGCAAAGCCCGCACAGACTTCTCATTCTCAAACACCAGGTAAACGTATCCTACAGACACAGCAAAACACTTTAAAAGAGGCCTACCATGGGAAGGGCATGTTGCCTCTTGGACTACAAGCTACAATAACACAAGACTGACTAACACAGCAACTACAGTCAAACTTTATGGCATTTCATACAATTTCCAGGAGGTGCTGACAGATTACAACTTGTCTGTAGCAGATTTGCTGAAAGCTTTGAAAGGTGCCAAGTACTTGTACCGAGCCAGGTTTAATGCTTTTAATGCTGTGACTGCAAAAGCGAAACACTGAAATCAGTGATGAAATGCTGACGAATTTTAGCGCAAGTCCATATGAAATGTAGATTTGAAAGAAAAATAAAAAAATATTGAAAATGACTTAGAAAAACTCAAAACCAATTTACAACTTAATGGCCTGTGGGGGTATGTCACCACTGGAGGTCTGCAAAACTCATTTATACAAACTAATTAGCAAAATGTTACTGAGCGCATTAGCCCATCCCTGCTTCCAACACCATGTTTTATGCTCCAGTAATGGCCAGAATCACCATTTTAAGAGGACTGGTTACTCACCAGCATGCTACATGCTCACCACAGTGCCACCTTAAAACCAGAAGAAAAGAAAAAAAATGCCTACCAGCTCTTCGTTACCTTTGGCAACATTACCTTTGGGAGGACAGCGAGGGTGCTTTCCATCCTTACCCGGCCACTCCACAGTCAGAGGGCCATAACCACTGAAGGTGTTGATCAGGCCAGCTGAAATAAAGCATCAGTTTGTGAGTGTGGAATCAACATGCACACCTTCAATGTGTGACAGCGAGATGTACCAAGATAGTGAGATTTTAATCCATGCCAAAAAGACTACGGTAAGCATTGTTTTTAAAAATGGATGGCTAGCCAAGAATACATGTTTATTTCATGCTGACATTAGTCCCAAGCTCTAGTTTTTAGTGGCTGCCATTTATAGCCACACATCTGAAGCTGTTGCCAAGATACTAGTTAGCAAACTAAACAACTTAGCATTGTATTCAGTGTAAGAAACAGATGTAAGCATGTCTGTATCTGAGATTTCAACAGACAATCTTTCAAATCTTTAAAAGATAAAAATAAATAAATAAATAAGAACCGGTTTGAAAATAATGACTGCTTACAGCCAGTTACCTTCTGTGATGTCCCAGGGCACACCACCAAGAAAGACCTTGCAGGAGTAAAGAGGATCTTTATTGTTACGGGGAGGCAGCTGTCCACTCCAGGTGAATGTCGCCTCATTCACAGCTGAGTCGGGAACAAGACAGACGAGGTTTGTGGATTGGTCCATGCTTGAACAGTTTCATGATTAATGAGTAGTGACTACCTGCAGCCTGTCTATGCAGGCGGGCCTCTCTCTCAATGCTGAAAGCATCCTCTGGCTGATCAAGTACATCTGCACCCGGCCACGAAGAGCCAGCACGCCAGCGGCGGGAAATAGCCATGGAGGAAGGGCTGGCACTGGATGGAGGGGTCAGTGGAGAGCTAGTGTCCTGAGGGTCCAGGCGAGAGCCCAGTCGCAGCAGGTCCTTCTGCACGTTTGACGTGAGATAAGGCAGAGGAGGGGAAATCCGCAAAGTAGACTGGAGAAGAAGACGTGTGTTAGTGAAAAGTGGCCTCACATTGTCCTCCAATATAGAATATTGTCAAACCTTTTAAATCTTCAAAGTTCAAAAGCAGGCCAGAGGAAGGTTAAGGTAGACTCCTGTCAGTAAGTAAGAATCTTTAAGGTAAAAGTGTAAAATCTCACTGTTGGATGTCTACGGTCGCCGAGAACGGCCGTATCGTTAATATTTTTCTCTCGTCATCTCGTTATAACGAGAAAACCGGACCACCGTTTTCTCGAGATAACGGGATAAATAAGTCGTTATCACAAGAAAGCGAATCCATTTTCTTGTGATAACGAGAGAAAAATATTAACGATACGGCCGTTCTCGGCGACCGTAGATGTCAGCATACTGCAGTCAACCAAATTCGATACAGTGCCCCTCCAAATTCAAGTACATAATCTTCGCTACAGTGGGTACTGAGGACAAACAATGTATATTTATTTGAACAATTTTCTCCCTTTAACCACAAATTACTTACTGTTCCTTTAAGTGAGAGCTCCTTGCTAAGAAATGAAAGTGAAGTCTGTGCATACACACCAGTACACTATGAAACCGGTAATACGAGCCCATCTTATCATTCATGCCACACCCTGTAGATTTGGATGCTACAACAAAACGGTAAATTTGCCAATTGGCGTTTGAAATATTCTCCATCCACCAGTCCAACACAAGCTGGAGAATAAAAGTCATCTGCCTTACCAACATGTCACACAGGTGATCGGAGCCAGAGCTGAAGCCACTGGTCTCAGAGTCTTCAGGACTGCTGGAGCGAGAGTCCAAAAAGGAACACGAGTCTAGACGGTTTGCCATGCGAGCAACACCGGGAAACTTCTCCAGAAAGTCAGCAGTCATGCTCATGGAATCGGGGGGCAGGTAGGCTGGGGGCTTTCCAAGGAGGCCACTGAAGGGACTGTTCAGTAGACCCAACACTGAAAAACAATTACAATTAGTATAAAAAGAGTGATCTGTGCCAGTAGCCATGCAAGGTCACTCGACAGCTTGTTTGCCATTTCAGCTTTTCAAGTAAAGTGAAGGAAATGGGATTTGTGCCCACAGAGCGGCATTGATTTGTCAGGAATGAAGCTGCACAGCAAACTCAAAAGGTGCATCTTCAAGGGCATCTTAAATTGAGTTCTGTGCTGAATCTACAGACATTGATCAGAAGGTAGCCGTGGAACTGAGGTTCCCAAAAATCATATTCTTGGTCAAGATACCAGATGTGCACGATGGCTGCCAACAGAGCCTTAAAGCTCAAGTTGAGTCATTCAGTTGGTTTTTATTTTCCAACCAGACTGCCGATGAAACGATTTCTCCCTCAGATGCCTTTTTATAAGTCAAATCAATTGGAAGCCAGTGTTTCTAACACAAATCTAGTAAATGCCAAGCAACAATTCCTTAAGCACTAACAAGTCTCTTGCTCTTGATGCCCAAGTGAGTCAGCTGGCAACAGTGACAGGTATGTGCAGCGTGGCCTGCAAGTCAACATGAGGCTCTGAGGGGGATTATTCCACTATTGGCCGCCATTAAAGCTTTGTCCCACTTTGTTGCAGGCCCAGTTTGGAAAGCTTTAAATTAAGTTACACTGGGTTGGTGTGGACATGCAGCCGAACTATAGTGCTACAAATGGGGCATTCTTATCAGTGCCACTCAAATGGCAAACCTCAATCTCAAATGAAACATCTGGAAAAATGTCCAAATTTACATTTACTTGGCCCACCCTGTCACTCAGCTTTGACTCAGAAAACTGCACTAACCCTACATATTCAGCCTCACTGAAGTTTGATCAACAGGTAACAAATATTTAACTGGACTCTCAGGCAATATGAGGAGGGTTTGGGAAAGAAAAGTAGCTTCACTGGCTGTTCGTGTGTTTGCTAGGGATGCAGTAAAGCAAAACTGCCACATCATCCTCCGTAGTGACGCTACAGGCTGTTCCCACACCGACTGCTGTTAACCAACCATCTATTTTGATATTAACAAGGTCTACACAATAAAAACAACCTTCCTATATCATTCCAATTCTCTTTTCAAAAGTCACAGCCAAAGAACAACTTTTGGGGAAAACTGGAACCCCCAAACACAGAATCCCATAACACACAGTTAAAGGTTTGTCACTTACTGGAGGGCGAGCTGGTTTGAACATGAGACGGGGAGGTGTGTGTATCTGCCTCCTGACTGCTCCAAGGCTTGTCCCAGCCAGACAGACGGAGAGACTGAAGACCCAGGCCCAGGTCCGTGACACCCGACGGGTCCCTGGACAACGACATCTCCTGAGAGCCAGGCATGGCATCGCAGTTTGGGAAAAGCATTCTCCTGCTGCCCACTGCAGCCAGGTCCGACTCTGTGCCGAAATCCAGTTCACAGATTAAGCAGCAGCGAAAGGAGATAAGCGTTAGATAGCCATAAAGAACGTTTTTCACCCTCCCATCGGCATCATTATACAGAAGAGATCAAAGCGAGACTTGTCAAAACCCCTCTTGGTAAAGAAACCTCAAAATACACCCTCAACAAACACATCTCCCCTACCCTGGCTGACGGCGGAGCTAACCTGCTGCCTCTGTGCCCGGTGCAACTGCCATGCATCTCCGTCCGCATCACTGACCCACCTAGCAGCATGTGACATGGCTGCTGATGCACTCGCACACCCCTGCTAATGACATCAGCTTCCCCCACCTCCCCGCTTCCTTGCCTAACAACTGTGTAATGAAAAATTCCTGTTGGAGCTATTGGCTTGTTGATAGAAGTACTCCCCTCTGGTAGGCACAGCACGTCCCCGAGTCAGTGTGAAGACAGCTGCTGCCGTTACTGCTGCCGCTGCTTACTCTGTGTCTAGCCTTGTTTCCTGAGCGAGCTGACAGAGGCAGGAGGGAGGGAGGGAGGGGAGGAGAGGGGCAGAGCTACAGAAGCATGGCGGGAGGCAGCATGGGAGCAAGTGACTCAGCAGACTTTACCTAAAGTATCAGGCTTGATGCTCAGGGTGTTTCGGTTTAAGATTGGTTTGGGGGATTTATTTTTGCACACCAACACTGAACAAACGGGCAAGCAGTGTCTCGCTGTAGCTGAAGCAGCTGACTGATCAGATGTTGAGGACTGAGTGATTTGCACCACCAGCTCCTCCCTTCCCTCTCCAGGCCTGGAAAGCTTCCAGCTGCCAGTTACACCCCTGATTCAGCAAGACTAGGCTGGAGTGGATGGGACAGAGACTACAGAAGAACTTCAGCTCATGTCGCATCCAGACCCAGCTTACCTTTGTTATGCAGCATGTATGCTCTGCTCATGTCAAACTAAGGATTGTATTGTCATCTAAAAACGAGACCAGAAGTCACAAGAGCAGACATGCCTTAGGCAAACTAACAGAAAGAAAGGACTCCAGCACTGTGCTGAGCCTAAATCTTGGCAAATAGCACTCCTGTGGTTTAAAAAAAAAAAAAACCACACACACACACACACACACTTAGAACTACTGCAA
>VURO01024378.1:7583-27793 GCA_015108175.1 Pelvicachromis taeniatus | reverse complement strand
GTGTAATCTAATGTCAGTACAAATACAGCTGCTCTGTGACGACCTGAGAGGTTGTCTAAGAGAATACTGGGAGCAACAACACCATGAAGCCCAAAGAACACACCTAACAGGTCAGGGAGAAAGTTATTGAGAAATTTAAAGCAGGCTTAGGCTACAATAAGATTTCCCAAGCCTTGAACATCCCACGGAGCACTGTTCAAGCCATCATTCAGAAATGGAAGGAGTATGGCACAACTGTAAACCTACCAAGACAAGGCCGTCCACCTAAACTCACAGGCTGAACAAGGAGAGCGCTGATCAGAAATGCAGCCAAGAGGCCCATGGTGACTCTGTTTTGCAAAGAAGAACGGGCAAGAATCAGTCTGTAGATGTGCAAAGCTGGTAGAGACAAACCCTAAAAGACTGGCAGCTGTAACTGCAGCAAAAGGTGGTTCTACAAAGTATTGACTCACGGGGCTGACTAATTAGGCACACCCCACTTTTCAGTTATTTATTTGTAAAAAATGTTTGGAATCATGTATGATTTTGGTTCCACTTCTCACGTGTACACCACTTTGTATCGGTCTTTCATGTGGAATTCCAAAAATATTGATTCATGTTTGTGGCTGTAATGTGACAAAATGTGGAAAAGTTCAATTGGGCTGAATACTTTTGCAAGCCACTGTATACATAACCTATTGTCAAGTCCACTGGAACCCAGTCTATTTGCAGAAATCCGCTTTTTACTGGGTTGAATGCCATCGAGTCTTTAATGGAGGTACAAATCAAGTTCAAGGACTTGGTGCTCCTTGCCATTTGGCCGTACTTACATTACCTAAAATTAGGGTTTTTGATAGTGAGCTGTTGTCTTAGTTATCAGAAGTGTTTGTATGAGAAGTTTTATTAGATTAGGAAGCTTTGTAACGGTTTCTTGGCTTATTCTTCTTCTGGTTACACAAATAATTACAACTATTCATTTGTAATTAGACAGTGTGGGGTTTTATTTGTTAGACGTTTATCTGTTTCTCAAAAGGGTCAGAAGGTCCAGGATGTGCGTGGACGTTAAGTGGTCTGGGAAGGGATCTCAAAACTGGATTATAGATGGCAGACAGTTGGTTTCGCAAGCCACCGCCTCTGTTCAAAGATGGTCGTTCACAGTGGACATAGATGGCTTCTTTCAGTCCTCTTTCAAACCATCTGTCTTCTCTGTCCAAAATGTGAACATTGGCGTCCTCGAAGGAGTGACCTTTGTGGCTGTTTGGTCTCTCCAATGTAGATGTCTGAGCATTCCTCGCTACACTGTACAGCATACACTACGTTGTTAAGTTTGTGTTTAGGAGTTCTGTCTTTGGGATGAACAAGTTTTTGTCTGAGTGTGTGGCTGGGTCTGAAGTACACTCGGATGTTGTGCTTGGAGAAGAATCTGATAAATCGGCAACATAGGGGATGACAATGTTGTTGTGTTTGTCTTTCTGATCCCCTTAGTTGTTGTTCTTCCCGACGCCTCTTTGCTGACTTTATGAAAGCCCAATTAGGATAACCACATATTTTAAGAGCTTCCTTTATGTGTGTGTTCCTTCTTTTTCCCCACACACACGGACCAGTAGCTCCTCTTTGACTCCCACCACCCTCTGGAACACAAACCTGGAGTAATCGGGACCCTAAAACACCGGGCAGAAAATGTTCCCTCGAGTTCAGGCTTAGAGGGAAGAAGCTTCTCAGATGAGAGGTGAAACATCTTCAAGCAACCTAAAGAAGTCCAGATGCTTTTCTTTCAAAGCTCCTTAGACCATAAAAAAAAAGACTCATCTGTAGATTTTCTGTTTTGCCCCATGGTTTGTTTGGCTAAATTCAATTATTAGTTTGGATTATTTCTTGTAATATTTACCAAGAAATAACTAACCCTCCCAAATATATTAAATTATAAAAAGTTAAAGAAAATAAGGCAGTTGGTAGGCGCTACAAGCCACAAAGATGGCCTACACAGGTCCGTTATTTCTCTTTAAGTGAATAATGTTCTTGGATGGGAGGTAATACTAATAGTCTAACCTTAATTGTAAGCTAAAGCTCCCACTCTGTGTTTAAAGTTGGATGTGTATAAGCTATATTGCAGCACTTTCATGCTTTGATTGGATGAACAACGCCTGGAGTGTTATATTTCAATACGTGTAACACAAGCGCACACAAACACACTAATAGCCACTTGGCTTGAGGGACTTTGCAGGAAAGAACAAAGACACATGTGCACACTCTGGTTCTGCAGTTGTCATCCTATTTTTCAGAGACACTTTAAACAATCAATGCCCTCTCCAGAGTAATCCATATTCTCCATATCCGTGTTTGCAAGACATAAAACATCAATTATTGTGTCAAATTTTATTCTGAAGTCAAGAATGACAAGTAGGGCATACAAATGAGTCCTGGATACACACATGCGCACGGACGCATGCACACAAACCTTATTCCAAACACACGGAAGCTATGCTTCTTCCTTCTCTCATTGCCTCAGACACACAAATACCCCATCTTATACATGTGCACGCACAAATTCACATTCATCCCCATAAGCAATCCTGTTTTTTTTAAAGGGAAAGCAGGGGGGCTGAGAGGGGTTTGGACCGCAGCTTGCTAGCTAACGTACATAATGAAAAGTGCAAGCTCTGTCATTTTCTGCAGATAAAAGTGTTCTGATGAGAGTCGGAGACAATAGCAGGGCATTAATCTCCTTGACGTACCAAGCTTTGGCTTTAAAACACTCACTTCCCCCATCCAGAGGCCCTCTAACTATCTAAGGCTGTACTCTCCAAAAATGTATTAGGAGTTCACATATATATACGCACACGACATGTGCAAACTGCTATTACACTTATAGTAACTAAATATACGTATGTGTGGTATACATATCAAAAACAAGAGTCCAATTTTTATTTTTGTAGCAGTTATTGGTTGTTATTGATCACTGTTTATTTCTTTTTTTGGTTATTGGTAATAAAGTAGTTCGTTATCAGTATAGTTACATGTTATCGGTATGCCCAAAGACACTGATTTTGCTCAAATAAAAGCGATCAGCAGAGCATTAGGACACAACCATTTACAGATTTCTCCAGAGATGGTTGATTAGTTTCAAGACTGGCTAGGCCTGTCAAGGAGATTCACACAGAGTGGTCACGCAGCCACTCCTTTGTTATCTTGGCTGTGTCATTAGGGTCATTGTCCTGATGGAAGATGAACCTTCATCCCAGTCCGAGGTAAAGAGCACTCAGGAGCGGGTTACCATCATCAACGATGTCTTTAGGATGGCTTTATTCTTCTTTTACTCAACCTTGAATAGTCTTCCAATTTCTGCTTCCAAAATAACATCCCAGCATGATGCTGCCACAACCATGCCTCACTGTTGGGATGGTACTGGCCCAGTGATAAGTCATGTCTTGTTTCCTCCAGATGGGATATTTGACATGCAGGGCAAAGCATTCAAACCTTCTTTTATCAGTTCAGAGAATTTTGTTTTTCATGGTCTGAGAGGCCTCCAGGTAGCGTCTGGCAAACTTCAGGTGGGCTGTCACGTGCCTTTTAATGAGAAGTGGCTTCTGTCTGTTTTTTTTTCTCTCAACAGAGCAACACTGGAGCTCTGTCAGAGTGATCATCAGGCTCTCGTTCACCTCCCTGACTAAGACTCTTCTACATTGGTTACACAGATTGGCCAGGTGGCAAGCTCTAGGGAGAGTAATGATGGTTCAAACGTCTTCCACTTATAGATGATGGAGGCCTTTGTGCTCACTGGGATCTTCAATACTGCAGAAACCTGTACCCTTCCTGAGATCTGTGCCTCAATACAATCCTATCCTGGAGGCCTGCAGATAATTCCTCGGATTTTATGGCTTGGTTTTCACTCTGACACTCTGTACAGGGATTTTGTACAGACAGATAAGTGCCTTCCCAAATCATGTCCAATTTACCACAGGTAGACTCCATCTGACAGATGATCAGTGGAAATAAGATGCACCTCAGCTCAGGTTTGAGTGTCATGGATGCAAATAGTTATGAACATGTCATATTTGAGTTTATTATTCTTAATAAATCTGCAAGAACATGAAGCAAACTTTTTTCACTTTGTCATTATGGGGTATTATGTGTTGAGATTTTAAGTGAAAAATTAGTTTAAAGCAAAAGGTTTTTCACTTTCATGTTATGATTTAGCAGATAATTCCTTCTTGGCTTTTGTCTTTCAGATCTTTCCAATACCTCGTCATGTTAATCGTCCTGTTAGCTGTCATTGACGTGTCGCAGAAGAAGAAAAGGAAATGCAGTCTGTCAATGAAAAACTTGAGAAACTTTCTTGTTCAGTCCTGGCCAAATGTTCGCCCTGGCGTTGGTCTTGTATTGATATTATCTGCTTGTTAAGTGATGACATATTGAACCTTTTTCAGGATCCAAGCCTCTGCTGAGTTGGCGGAGGTCCTTGTCCTTTCAGCGTGCTGCAGCACTGTGTCCCTTGGTTTATAAAAGTCCTTAAATCTCAGTCAGCTGACATTCTCCTATATATATATATTCTTTTCTTCCTAATTTGTACTTTACACATGCAGCACACTTTAAAGCTGTTAAAAAAAGAAAAAGGATGGTCTGAACTACAGATTTCTGCCTCATTGTGCTCCAGACTCTGTGACATTTTAACAGGTAAGAAATGAATTCCATCCGGATTCAGTATAGACATCATGAGTCTTTGAAAGAACTAAAAGGGGTCGTCTCAGACAATTTCTTGGCTCGACTTTTGTCATTTTTTTTTTATTCCTCCTTTATGGTATATGATGATTCTTGTCTCTGCCCACAGGGCGCTGGCAGGTGCAGTACCTCACAGAAGGATCCTCATTGTGTATTTATCAAAGCAGCAACCTGGGGCTAAAAAGTAAAGCCACTTTGGAAGTAACAAAAACTGAAGCGTTAGTAATGGCAACTTAAGTGAGTCTCATGCTAAAATGCCCAAAGCATAAAAACGGCATGTTGTATTCTTCCTACCACATGATTTTTAGTAAATCATCCATCTTGATGCTGGAGTTAGGAGCATAGCCGTGTTGATTAACAGGTGTGCTGATGCAGGCAGCTGCTACGCTACACCTTCACTAAGTGGAGTCAGTGAAATGACCCCTTGATCATTTTTGTTCCATTAAAAAGGGACCAACAGCATAATGTGACTAATGATATGGCTTTGCTGTGTGGCACCCATCGAGAAATTTGAGCTTCAGTTTTTGGTGAAATTCTAAATTTTAGGTTTTAAAAAGTCCAAAACAAAAATGTGAGAAATCAGAGTTGCTGGTTTTATCCAGTCTGTGCTACTTTCAGTGGGAACAATCTAAACCACACACCAAAACGTTGTATCCCTTTTCTTGTGCTGCTACGTTTGTTAAGCTAACAGTGCTTCTGTAGCTAGCCACGGTCTGGCACATTGTTATGTGTCAAGTTGCCCTCAGAACTTCAATGTAATTCAATTTTCATCTTCATTTATCTTAAATATCTTAAATTAATTTATTGATTTTAATTTTTTTTTACCCTGTATGTTCATTGTTTGCTTTTGGGAACCATAGGTGAATTTGGAGCTAGAAACAGCTAATCAATTCGGGCTTGACTCGCCAATTCTTTCAAGCTATCACTAGCTATGCACTCATAATCGCAAAGGTTAAAGCTCAGATTGATGTATTTCTCAAAGCTGTATTATGCCATAATAATAACACATAGGCTCATAAAATAATCACATATATATCAAACAATTTTGAGAAGATGTAAAGCTGTCGACGGCTTCTCACCTCCTCAGCAGCTGATGGTAACTGTAGGCAATATGAGATATCTTTTAAAGATACCTTTTATAGTTTCTGTGGATTTCTCTGATATTTTTATACAGTGCAGATTCATCTCAATATAGAAACGTGACATATACAGTGCGACTGCTTTTCCCACCATAACATCTTATATCAAGGTATATGCTTACGCTTGCTACTTTTTTATTCATTCCTGTATTGCTCTTTAATCTTCTGTTGCCAAGTGATGCATGGCTTGCAGGGGGCAAATTAAGTGACTGAAAGTTGGAGTTCATGCACGCGTGTGTTTTTGTTTCTTCTTGCTTTTGAATATTGCTCACATTTAATCACGGGTGTTCTGCACTATAAAATTGAAGGTTTGGACAGATAGCTCATGCACATTTTCCTCATTTGCACTGTCTTGAAGGTTTCCTCCAGTGGTTCCTTTGCACTGTCTAGGTCCATTTTGCTGCTGGTTCAGCATAGCGCTAATTTGCATTTCATGCCCTACAGCTGCACGGCACAGCTACAGTCCTCTTGTACAGCTTAAAGCACGTTCCCTTGCTCAAGGGCATCTTTAGAGAGTTACTCATCGCTTGCTTTTAAGTATTACAAAAGATTCTGGTTGGGATTAAAAGCTGACATAGCAGCAGCACTGAAATAAGCACTAAGCAAGTTAAATGCCAATAAAAAGGTGTTTTGGTGGGTAAATCAATATGGCATGTCAGGAGGTAACATCCGCAGTCCTTGCTGATACAAAGCCGTTATTTTTTTTTTCTTTTTTCAATAAATTCTTACCTCTAATGACCAAGTACCAGATAGGTGGCTGATGTGTTGCCTGTACTGCACATCATGCTGTACTTGATGAGTGAAATTCCTTTAAAACGTGTAGCTCTGTGTTACTGAATGCTTCAAGCAAACATGTGCTGCAGAATGACCCCTCTTGGCTGTCTTTGACCTTCATTGACGTACTCCTTTGATACGATGAGTGCACCGCTGACCCCTCAGTGAATTCCTCCATGACTGACGGAGGCAGAGAGGAGTTCATAGGAAACTCCTAATGCGGCTCCTGACAAGTGCCTCCAACCTCGCTAACGATGACAGAGGAACTTCCCACACAATCAGCCACTGCATCAGTCTCCCGGGGGAACCGGGGGAAGCGCACGAAGTAGCGCAAGCGACAGGGAGAGGGAGTGTGTGTTTGTGTGTGTGTGTTTAGGCTGGAGGGGTGAGGAAAGGCAGTTGACATTTGTTTGGCAGCACATGCGAACTTAAGTTACATGTCTTGGCTGCAGTGAGTGAAATGTTGACAGAGTTGCTTGTTGGTTGTATCACATGAAGTAATATTTAAACTGATACCACTTTTGGTTCCTAAGCTTTAAATAATTAATAGAGGTTATAAAATTATAGACCTTTGATTCATGTTTATAAGTCATTTGGATGCATTTAAATAAGAGCCTACTGCCTCTGCCGGGGTTATTGACATGATCTACCATGATCTATATCTTTACCAGGGGAGGAAATTGTTAATGAAGTAGCATCAAAACGCTGATGTTCTTTCAGGTTAGATTTGTTTTTAGGTCAGGTGTCAAAATTTGAAGTGTGTTTGTGTATGTATTCAAACTAGTGCTAAGGTTCATGTTATTTTCATCCTATTATTATGTGCATTTTTAAAAAGTCTGAGTGGAAATGCTAAAAAAGAAAAGAAAAGACAAGGCGAGTTTATTTATGAAGCACCTTTGAACCACAATAAAAGGGGCTTTTTCCATAAAATGCATTAAGACTAGAAGTAGAAGAAACACAATGAATACGATATTCATGTAAAAGCCACACTGAAGTGGGGTGGAATACTGAATAGTGTTTTTTTTTTTTGTTTTGTTTTTAACTTGGTTGACATGGAAAAGTTTTTTCCGGTGCGCTGTAAGCAGACGTTACGAATAATTAATGAGATATGGTTATGCAACTTAACAATCAACGATGAGACCGAAATTCAGAAAATAGAAATTTGGGATAGATTCTTATCAAATTTGCAGTTCAACTGTACAAAAAATTGAATGTTAAGCATTTAAATTTTAAATTGTTTTGACTGATTTTCATAAAGTGGACATTTTCCACAGTTCAACTTAATAAACCAGTGACGTATGAAACCCACTGCAGGCACGGAGGGTTGACCAGGACATCCCACATTTTGCTTCAATGCCACTAGATCACAATACTTACTTGACCAACAACAATTGGTGACTGCATGGACACTACTTTTATTCCACTATATTTAAGACTGTATACAATTTATTTCAACTTCCTCATTACTTTTTAGATTTTAAACTACAACTCTAACCAAATACTGCTGGGTAGCTTTCTTCTAATACAGCTTCAGTAATTTAAAGATAATCTGAACAACAGTATTGTTTTCCAATAATCTAATGTATCTGATATTGAAGCATACCAGTCTGCTTTAGCTTAGGTACTATAAGCACCGTTTTGATGCTAAAACCTTTGTGCTAATATGCTACTTAAACAGCATTATGACTTTAATGCAAGTAAAAGGTTTAAATACTTGTTTTGCCACTTTGTCAACCAGTTATTATGCAACTTTATGCAACTCCGCTTCTCATGAAATACTATCTGTATTGGGGCACAGTTCTACAGCCTGACGATCCAGTCTGGTCTACAGTTTTCTACACTGTATTCCTTTTCTCTGCCCCCCTGGCCTTGTCATTGGTCCCCGCTGTGACACCCCATTAAAGAAATCCGGCTCTGCCACCCACACATTTAAAGTGTAATTATTTTATGACTTTTAGCAGCAATAATAAAGAAAACGTTTTGTAGCCTTTTAATTAAAAACATACATAAAATTACCCAAAGTCTGCTGTGACATGGCAGTCATGCGAGCAAGTATAAACACAAGAGTCATCACACTGATTGTGTGTGAATGTTTGTTTTAGGGACTTAGTGTTTGTAAGGTAGTAAAGCTGTGTCATAATGTTAGTGAATGGAATAAATGCTGTACATTCAGAAATATTAATGGATTGTTCAGAGCTTTAGTACTGTATCAAATTACAACAATCGGATCAGCAGCTCTTGGCGACAGTGAGAAGGAAAAACTTCCTTTTAACAGGAAGTAACCTTCAACAGAAGCAGGCTCAGAGTTGGGGATGAGTGGAGGAAAACATTACTTTCATGCCGTTATTTGAAAACATATATAAAATGTCTCTTTTGTTATGTTCACGTACTCATTTAGTAGGGCTATAACGTCGTGCTACGGTCCCATCTTCCTGTGCTGTGATCGTGATACCCAGCCGGGACAGTGGATATGTCTACATAGAGTATGTAAATGTATACAAACGCTTTGTTTTCTACATTTTTTTCCAACATTTTATTCAGACAAATCGAGTGTGAGCCAGAATCACTGTTACAAGTTGCATCACATGACAGTGAATAATATGCCTGCGAGCTTCCAACGACTGTTGGCAGCAAAACCAGAAAGTTTGTTTTCACTCGTCTTAAGCTGTCAGCTCACATTTATAAATCAATCTGAGAAGCCAGTCGCTACGCAGCCCTTTGCTGTTTCATAACATGCTCGTCTTGCTTAGTCAGACTGCACCCCCCCCCCCCACACACACACACACACACACACACACTCTCTCAGCCTCTCCCTCTGTTCCACTCTCTGCTTTCCTCCTCTGCTTTTTCCATTCGGTTTCATTTTGCTTCGCATCTTTCCTTTCCACTTCCTCCTTTTGATTCCTTTTATTCCGTCTCCTCTGTCTGTGTAACACGACTCTATGGGGTTTTGATCCGATCATTGGAGATGATGTCAGCAAGCCTTATTGCGGCTTCTTGTGATATGTGCTCGTGCATCTCGATACCAAGCTTGGTGTAAATATATCTTGGCTGCTGGCGAAGCAGAAGCGTTAGTTTGCGTTATCTGTGATGTCGTTAGTGATGGTAATAAGGAGAACCGGCCAAAAATCTGGGAGAAAGAATTAATCATTTGCTGGCTCCACTATGCTAAGGCAAGATCTGTGTGACTAAGACACATACACACACTCCAGCAGTGGCAGTGATATTTAGATACAGCAGGGTGCAGTCGTTCTATTCTCTGAGCCTTGCAAGACTGCGATTGGTGGTGCAGCCGACTTCAAGGCAGTGGATGTCTCCCCGGGGATAGAGCCATGTGACAGTCCGAGAAAGAGAGAGAGCGAGAGAGAGCGAGGGGGCCACATGATGGAATGTGAGTATTTATCTGCACTGAAACCTGCTACAAATGTCAAATGTGAATCCTCTGTCCTCTAGTCCTTCTACACACAATGTTTCCAGCTCGCTTGTCAGCCTGCGATCAGATGGGTGTCCAGGTGAGGTTGTTGCTAAATGATTGCAATATTTCATCTTTTTCTCAACTGCACACCTGGCAGAATTCCATGTTTTCCCCCTGGGTTTCTTCCATATCGCCACAGTGGGCCCCAACTTCCAGATAAACTCCCGTGATGCAAACATCCATGAATTTTGTGCGTTGATTGAATATCGCCCAAATTGCCAGACCGTCTATGAAACAAACACACGCAATGCACATAATGGGAACCTTTCTGTCATCACAGCCTGGCAACTCACAACCCAATTTGTGGAACAGGCATGCAGCTGCTGTCTGTGCAGCGTCAGCTGTTGTTGTTGCTAAACCACTTCTTTATATATTTATTTTTTCGCACAAAGACGCAGCAAAGAGCGGCATTAAAAACACACAAAAAGAAAATTAATAATACCTTGAGCAGCACTCTGGTTGGCTGAGTTTTCAGGACCCTCTTCTGTGGAACCAGCTTGCAGTTTGGATTCAGGAGACAGACACTACTTCTACTTTTAAGATTAGGCTTCCAACTTTCCTTTTTGTTAAAGTATATAGTTAAGACTGGATCAGGTGACCCTGAATCCTCCCTTAGTTATGCTGCAATAGGTGTAGGCTGCTGGGGGATTCCCATGATGCATTGAGTTTTTCCTTTTCAGTCACCTTTCTCATTCACCATGTGTTAATAGATCTCTCTGCATTCAACCATGCTTATTATTAATCTCTGGCTCTCTTCTACAGCATGTCTTTTATCCCGTCTTCCTTCTTTCACCCCAACCGGTCGCAGCAGATGGCCCCGCCCCTCCCTGAGCCTGGTTCTGCCGGAGGTTTCTTCCTGTTAAAAGGGAGTTTTTCCTTCCCACTGTCGCCAAAGTGCTTGCTCATAGGGGGTCATATGATTGTTGGGTTTTTCTCTGTATGTATTATTGTAGGGTCTACCTTACAATGTAAAGCGCGTTGAGGCGACTGTTGTTGTGATTTGGCGCTATATAAATCAAATTGAATTGGCTACAGTTTGGGAGCACCTGGATATTTCCCTGTGGCCTGACGCCTGTTGTGAACTTAGCAACAGAAGATAGAAAGAATGGATGAAAATCTCAGAATCTACCCAAGCCAATCTGTAGTCTCAATACACTCTATAGGCAGAGGTCGCAAATATTCTGTGACTGAACTTTTCATGTCATATCACCAAAGTCATTTTACTTACTCTGTTGTTTGTAGTTCAACAATTAGTCTGGGAAAAAGTGCATAAAAATGTGAATGCTATACAAAAATTATATATACTATATACTACACATTTAAATTGACTGGCTAACATTTAGGAAAAAAACCAAACACAAATACCAACAAGGGAGAAAGATATTAGCATAGAAGTCACAGTAAATATCAAAGCATTGTAGCAAAGCAAATCTGAGGGCAGTGCCAGATGAACAATGAAACTCAAATAGGCCAGTGAGAGGTAAAAATTAGATACATTTAAGGGATGAGCACACTAAACACTCTGCTTTTTATCATAATGATTGCAAGCAACAGACAACAGGTTTGTGTTAATTTGGCAGACCTATAGAGTTGGCAGAAACTAAGCCTCTCACTTGAATGTGGGAACATACTGACATAGGGCATTTGTTTTCTGCCAAATAACCACATCGATCCTTCCCTCTGTGTTACTGATATTGCATTTAAATCATCCGACACAGACTTGACTAAAAACTGACTCGTGTAAATTGAAATCAATGATGGTTTTTGTTTGTCAAAATAATTTTTACTGGGTTGGACACAAACTCCATTCTGATTAAAATGATAAGGAAAAGTAAGTTGAAATTCTGTGATTTCTAACCAATGAATACGTCTTGGTGTCCTTATCAGTGAACCAACTCTGTGGCCCTGGGTGACATGTTACTTTTATTACCATGAACTAGTTTAATGTGACTGAATCATAAATGGGGTTCTCAGAATTCTCCAGCTTTTTCAGGCCATAGACCCTCAGAGGGGAGAATTGTGATATCAATGGCATCTTAAATATAACATCAACTGTACCAGAACGCATCATAGTCGTTTTACTAACTTTTATAAAACTAAAAATAACTTTTATAAAAACTTTCAAAGTCTCTATCTTTGGAGTAGTGACTTGTGTCTATGCCTGTGTGACTGGGGCTTTAGCAACAAATTTCACAGTGACAGCCAGCTATTTCCATCAACTGGTCAGGGAACTCAAACCAACTGGTCTTCAGGCCTCAATGGTAGCAGGGCTTTAAATGGATTTATGGCAATCAAGTTATTATGGCTTCATTGAAAGGCCTGGCTAAAGGCAATGATATAGGAATCGTCTATAATCTACAGTACTTGAGTAAATTTAAAGACTTTATGAGAGCCGATGTCCAATTTCACTCATGTTAGAATAGTGCAGGTAGTTATCCAGTTGATAAAGAAAGTTTGAGCCCATTGGTGGTATTGAACCAGTTGTGCACTGGCTAACCTTTCCATAATTTTCCATCTTGTTTTAAATTTTAGCACAAATTGTAATAATCTTGTAATTATCACTATTTGAATTGTGATAAAATCAACTTAACTAAGTTGGTTTTCTTGCTTAAATTATAACACTGTCAAACTGCTGAAAATGAAAAAAATATAAAGACAAAAATATGAATTAAAAAGAAACAATAAAAAATATTTACATGACACATGAATCAGTAAGCAGCACGCTACATGTATTTACAATATATGACATAGCAAGGAATGCAAGAACGTGTTGAACCTGAATGCCTGTGTCAGGTTTAATTATCCAGTGCGGGTAATGAAATAATTCTAATGATATTAAACCCCAAACTTAGGTCGTATCATTAACCATGTAATTTATTTCAACTAGAATCTGTAACCACTTAGTAAGGTGATGAAATTAGAAAAGGTGAATGGCAGCAACCAGCAGGTGCAGTGGTAACTGGTTGCTGTTTGAAAGCACCTTAACTGATAAAGAACATGTTTGATTTCGTAATGGACTAATTTCAAAATTAATTTACCGACTAAATGAAGCTGCTAATTGTTCTGTTACATTTCCTCTTTGAACGAACAATGTCATTATTTTTTAGCCTTTACAAATGGTGCGACTTGCTTTTTTTTGCTGCTTTCTGCTGCTATAGGTTATTTTTAATATGAGGTTAAATGGAGCAAAATAAAAATGTTGAAATATCAACATAGGAGTGGCAAAAAACTATTACTGGTTACACACATTCAGTAGACTTAGTAGAAATGCTAGCAAGCCGACACGTTTTCAAGCACAAAGATCTCTAAGCCCACTTTACCTGAGTTTGACATGGCAGCAGGAGGCCGACTTCACTGGGATCAACTTTGCTTGCAGATGATCAAACAGGAGCTGTCTGAATCCACTGAATCAGTCTTTCAAACAGTGGCTCCAAAATGGTCTGCTATGAGACAAGTCCAGGTATAGCTCAGGGTTTAATGGAAACCCTACATTATTAAAAAATGATGAAAACGATCTGCTGAAGTTTAAGTGACTTTAAATGTGGTATGGTTGTTAGTGACAGATGGGCTCACTGCAAAAACTCAAAATCTTACCAAGTATATTTGTCTTATTTCTAGTCAAAATAATCTCATCAAACTTAAAATAAGACACAATCAGCTAAAGAGTATCATCTCAGTGAGATATAGGAACTTGTTTTTAGACAGTGAATCTTGAAACTAGAGAATTTTCACTTGTTCCATTGGCAGATTTTTTTCCACTTAAAACAAGTGAAAAGACTACAATTCACATGGGCTGACCAAAATTGGGCAAGATTGAAAAACTGTTGCCTGGTTTGCTCGGGTCAATGAGATGGTAGGGTCTGAATTCTACTTAAACGTTAAGGAGATGGGTTGCAGTAGGGCTAAAAGAAACCTGGAGTGTTTTGGTCTTCCTCACATCTACTCTAAAATGACATCCAGAGGGCAACAAGTCAAACTCACTGTGAAGTGGATGGTTCAAATAATTTAATATAAAATGAACCTTCCTCTGCTTGTTAGAAATGGCCCAATGCCCTGAAATTTTGCTGGCAGTTTTGACCAAAAGTCCCAACCGATTCTTCTTCTTCAGAGTCATGTTACCAAACCAAGCAGCAATACAGAAAAAAATAACAGATTCAATTAAACTTCTGTAAAACAAAAACAACATTTGAGATGAGACATTAAAAGATCTAATTTTCCTTCAAAAGAACAGTCTTGGCTGAACTTTTTTGGTAGTGGCATCAGCATGAGGGTAAAACCAGTTTGTGGTCAAGAACAACCCTTAAATGTCATGCTCCGGGTGAGTGCTGGATTTTTCCGAGACCGTTCTCATTCCCGGCACGTAAAATACCGACGATTTGTCCCGTCACGTTCCATGGGAACGCAAAAGGTAACTGTGGTAAAGACCCGACACACACACTGGATTTCATGCGTATAAAAGGGTATAAAAGAACCAATTGTCACGTAGTTTTTGCACAATGAATGTTCTACAACATAGTTAATTGATCATTGCAATATTTTAGTAATGCTATGAAGTGTCACTAGAAATCATCTGTTATCACTGGAAACCTTTTTTAATTCTATTCTTTTCAGACATATTTATCATATATCACACATCTGTCAGTGTCCACTGAGCTAGCTAAAACACTGTGGGGTCTGTTCAATTCAATTCAATTCCCACAAGCGGTTTAGTTTAATTTAGTTTAGCAGCAAGGGAATAAACAAAACAAGGAGAAAAAGCCACAAGACAGTTATTTGCGATTAAAGTATGGCTCCATCCTGCCTTGTATCAAAGGTTTAGGTTAGTGGTGGCATAATCTTGGCACACTTTCAGCCCCTTAGTATCAGTTGAGCATTAATTAAACTCCTACCTGTGTTGTTACTGAGCCTGTCCATCCCTTTATGATTATAGTGTACGCATCTTTGGATGACTGCTTGCAGGCAGTTCACTATACAGGAATGGCCTCCATGGTTACCAGATCTCAATCTAGTAAAGCGGGATGCAGTCAAGTGGGACATTTTCATCATGGATGTGCAGCTGACACATTTGCAGCAATTGTGTAACGCTATCGTGTAAATATAGACCAAAATCTCTGAGGAAGGTCTCCAGTACCTACCTTACCTAGTAAGGTATCTGTAAGGCAAAGGTGGTCCCCATCTGTTTAGCAAGTGTTGGGATGTATTTTTATCTTTAAGGCGAATACCTCACAATTAGCATCACACAGTTGTTTTGTCTTTTACTGCACACAGTGTATTATTGAATTCTCTTGGATTGAGTCTGATGCTGACGCTAAACATCAAGAAAAGCCCCCAAGGTCATAAATCAGGTGTTAGGAAATGCAATGCACTCTTCCCCCCTTCTTTGACTATACAAGCCTGACCGGAGAACGAGATTTGGTTGCCGTGGTAATCGGAGTGTTGCCTGCAAAAAGGTCATCTCCATATAAGGAGATGTCCAGAGAGGTACAGAGGAAGAAATGTGAGCCAGTATCAGACCCAAGGCCACCCTCAACTCTTTCTACCAATCATGTTGACCTGCAATAAAAGTGTATACTGCCTATATTACATTGTTATTTTTTATTACATATATGTAATAAAAAATAACAATAAACTCAGATACACCCAGAGTAAAATGTTGAGTATTTTATGTATTATATTTTGTTTAGCTGACTTTCAACCAGTTTCAGGAAATACTAAATTATTCAGATTTCCGTGCAAAGAAGTTATTTTTTGGTACTTACCAAAAACTGAATTGTACTTTTACTTTTTTCATTTTCATCTCAGTGTTGGACCAATGACCTGCTTAAGTTTTTGTTTTAATTTTGTCTTAATGAACTATTATAACTGCAGTTGCCACTCCGTGTTAAGAACTCAGAAAAACACCCCGAAGCTTTTGAAAAGGTCATTTGTTTTCGGCTGAACTATTGATCATTGTACTGAGTCAGGGAAAAAAACACACTGTTGTAATATTGAGGCTAATTAACCCCGAAGGAGTCGGTAAGGTTCCCATGGGTGTTTGGTAGATTCCCAGAGGACCCAGCTCTTGAAAGAGTACACCGAACTGTGCATCCTTTGGTTCGTAATAGGAAACAAGGATGGAGAAATACAAAAGGCAAAAGACTGTAGGTGTCATTCGTAATGTTACAATGGAGAGAAATGCTTGAGGGAGACTGCTGCCCGCTGTCCTCACTGATTTCAGTGAATAAAAGAGTTTTATGGGAAAAAATGTTCCCTTATTCAGCATGACAAAAATTAATGCATGCAAAACTCAGTCAGTGTTTGTGCAATGTGCATTTCTGAATTAAGTGGTATGTAAGAAGTGGACACAATTAAGGAAACTCAAGGAATTTCAACTTTGAGGCAAATAAATCACTGCTAGAAATGCACCGGAGAGTCATTAATTTAAATGCTAGTCAGCAGTATGGGTCTGATTAAACAGGGGTTTGACAACAACTTCTTAAATGTCACTTTTCAAAGCAATATGAGGAAGTGTTTCAAAGAGGCCACCGAGTGCCCAATTTGCAGGTGCGCTGGCAACAAAATCTACAAATTGTCTGGCAAGAAGAACGTGCTGAAAAATAAAACATATGCCAAGAATGAGCAAACTATTTGCAAGCTTTTGTGTGCCAAGGTGTACCCAGGAACAAAAACACACTAACTAGATGTTTACTAAGTAGTTTACAAATTGAAGGAACTAAAATATGCCTCATAGTCTATACTTCACATGCTGTCTTATAAGCAGATGTTTAGAAAGCTGCCATATGTGAAAATCACTTGTATAGAACATATAATTGGATAAGATGTGCATAGCCTGGTATGATGAGAACAAAAAAAAACAGCAATTCCACATAATGAATGTTGTAAATGTGCCAGAAATTCTTTCACCGGATTTTTATTCTTGCTAACTTTATGTTGAGAAAGGCAGATGATAACTTCCACCCACAGTTGCTAACTGAATCTGTCATATGTGAAGAGGCTTTGATGATTCTAGCCATTCTTTAAATTGCAATTTTACCACCATAAAGAAGACTATGACATTATAGTGTTTGCTTCCTTTGGTGTGGATGTTGTTTCCCTCATGTTAACCATGACTGGAGATATGAGAGAAGTCCTTGTGTTAACGTCTTTGTGATACACCTCTGTTGTAATTTTTGTGCTTTCTTCTGTTTATAAGAAATGTAGCTTTCTTTCATGCCTTCTATCCTATCTTTGGCATTTTTTTTTTTGTATGTCAGTGTTTCTTTATTTAATTCAGTCCCTTCTGTATTTTTAAGAGGTTTCTCTTGTTTTTTGTTTCTTTTTGATGTTGGAGATTCACAAAAAAAGTGATTTCAAGTTCTATCCTGCTTCAGTCACCTTTCTCATTCACCATGTGTTAATAGATCTCCCTGCATTAAATTATACTTGTTCATTTCGGGCTCTCTTCCATAGCATGTCTTTTATCCTGTCTTCCTGCCGCCCCTCCCTGAGCGTGGTTCTGCTGGAGGTTTCTTCCTGTTAAAAGGGAGTTTTTCCTTCCCACTGTCGCCAAAGTGCTTGCTCATAGGGGGTCATATGATAGTTTGGTTTTTCATTGTATGTATTATGGTAGGGTCTACCTTAAAATGTAAACCACCTCGAGGCAACTGTTGTTGTGATTTGGCGCTATATAAATAAAATGTAATTGAATTACATGCAGCTGGTTTTCCTATAAAGTATACACTGATGTTGCATTGAGACAATTAGAATTCATGAGTAGTTGCATTAGGCTGGTGACAATGAAAAGAAAGTGGAGAATGAAACAAATCTCTGTGCAAATAAAAGTAAAGACAGAGGTTAATACTACTTACTTAGCTTTTAACTTCCACTTGATTAGATTTGATTAAATTGAGGCACAGGTAAATGCAGTTGGTTTAGCTAATTGGACTTAGTTTGAGTGATTTGTAACAGACATGGTGAAGTAAATCAATATCTTAACTGTGCAGATTATGTCGGGTAAAGCTGCAGGTTATGAAACAAGTGGAAAATCTCGTGTTTGTCCATTTGTGGATACAACAGGGTAAGCAGAGATTTTTAAAAAAATTGTTGACCAGTAAAGAAGTGTGAAATAGTGGATAAAAAGAACTATTTTTGAATTTGACACGGGTGCCTTGCAGAGTATCCTGAGTAATAAGAGACATGTTTGCTATTCGAATGTATAAAGGCTCGCAAATGAAAAATAAGATCATATCTGAATAGTGAATGCTGACATATTGTCACCACAGGAATAATTTCTTTCCACACAAAGCATGGCTTAATGTCTTTACTATTTTGTTACACTGATTGTTTGGTGAAAAAAAACTCATTGAAAATTTGTAAGGGAATGATGTTTTTTTTTTCTTTTTTCGTTGTGAATTAATATTTCATTCCCCCTCTAAGACGTGAGTCATATGAAGATGCATTTTCCCCAAACCATAATTTATTATGTGAAATGTACTGCGCAACAATTGCGGCACAAAAACACAAGCGTTTATCTATTCAAACAAGTGAGGCAAAAAATATCAAACAACAGATTGCTTAATAGGGCACATTAAAGTGATTGCTTGAAAATGTCAAATAAATGTCCCACTTTAATCTCACGAGAGACCATCAGAATCAAAACCCCTCCTGGACAAAGTTCAGAAGCAGCGGCTCAAAGTGGGAGTGTGATTTTTATCCCGCTATCCATCTTTATCAGAAGTCGCAGCCGGCGAGGAAAAGTCGTCATCCCCAGCCATGTGCTCCAGCTCTTCCTCTGGGACCCTGAGGCTTTCCCAGGCCTGATAGGATATGTAATCCCTCCAGTGTGTCCTGGATTGCCTCAAGGGCCTACTCCTATTTCAGAGTTCAAGGAGTGCTTCCAGATTGAGTCATGTGGCGTGAGATTCTAATAAGTCCAAACACTTCAACTGACTCTTGTGAATAGAGTTCCTTATAGTTTGTTCTGTTTACTGATGCTACATACACATATGGGCACATAGGCTTCCATTCTTCTTGGTTATAATGGAACATAGATTGAAGGGTTATCTTTAAAATTTGGCTTTATCAACATTCACAGTTGACCGATACACCTTTCAGGCTCAGAGTCATCTCATGCCACTCATGACCTGCTTTCTTCCCCATTAGAATCCCAAAGGAATGTTCCAGACGAACACTACATGCCTAAATGTAGCTAAAAAAATATTGATTATAAAATGTTAATTATGAGTTAGTTTTAAGTTATAGATCACAAACAGCTCTGTCAAACTACAAATGACCATTTAAGATTTGTAAATTTATATTTTCACCATCTTTTTCTTAGCATCTCTATCTCCTCTTATTCCTCAACTGCGTCAGACGTCAGGGTCAGGACTACAACATGTGAAAACGTGCATAAATATTCATATTTTTTCCTAAATAGTGTTGCAATTAGTTATTGTCAGGTGATTAGACAACTCTCATGTCGTCTAACCTGCAACTTTACATCTGACAATCAGTCAGCTATAACAACAACAGCTGGTTGTAAGCTAACATCATGTTAGCTAACGTTAGGCTCGAGATAACTGTCTAACCATGTTAAATCCACTTCAAGAAAGCTTCACTAATGCCCTCTAACAGTAATAACACTAGCAAAAACAGCAGCACTTAATGACAGAAAAGCTTTGATTTCTGAGTAAATCAAAGTGGACGCTTCATAGTGAGCATTTTTGACAGCTGAGGCAAACAGTGACCTGAGCGGCTGCACTTACTACAGATAAACCCCAGAGCATTTGAGGTGATTCATAGGCAAACATATAAATAAAAACTTTGAATTATCAAAAATGTGCGTTTTAGTCCTGATTCATTGCTAGCTGGCTTTGGCCATTATGGGCTACAGAGGGTTAATATTTGTAAGTGAGGCAACAAGTTAGCGACCTAGCTTAAAACTACTAATAGTAAATATCGCTTGTGACATTTTAAAAAGTTCATCATCAGTTCAGTGCAAACCAATATCATTTTGTTTCTGGAAAGCATATTTAAACATGAATTACTAGCTTAAATCAGAGGTTATAATGTTTATCCATCAAAAAATATATTTAAAAAGTCTGTTTATGGGTAAATGTACATTGTATAGATTCTAAACAGCATTT
>VURO01024373.1:4919-15353 GCA_015108175.1 Pelvicachromis taeniatus | reverse complement strand
GTGTAAATTACAAACACATTACACACACACAGACACACACACACACACACACACACACACACACACACACACACACACACACACACACACACACACACACACACACACACACACACATATTACTTTTGTCAAAAAATAAAAATTTTAAATCTGATTAATCACAGGATTGCTGTGGATTAATTTCAATTAATCAATCAATCAATTAAGTATCATTCATATTTCATCTATATTAATTGAATGAGCAAACAGACAAAAAGGGAAAATATCCGCACTTAACGTGTTTATTGAACATCTTGAACATTCATGTTAACAAATAACTCTGTAAACATTCATCCACATGTTACTCCTCTTTCAGTCAGTTACTAAGACAAACTAACTTGCTGACATTGTCCAAGAGGTCAGCTGACCGCTTCTTATTTACAATGTTGCCTGCAACTGAGAACAGTCTCTCACATGGAACAGTGGTTACAGGAGTGGCCAAATATTTGCAAGCCAACAGTGCCAGCTTGTCAGGAGTTCCTGAATGAGTTGACCACCACTCCAAGGGACAGTCCTGCATTCTAGTGATCGACTCTGCTCCATAGGTGCGTGAGTCAGGCAGAAACTTGTCAACTGATTCTAAATCTGAACCCATCTTTAAAAGACTCATTTTCTTGGTGGCCTATCTTCAAAGTCTGTCGAGGTGGGGACTGATCATGCAGAAGTTTTCCAAGTGTGGTCAACACTCTCTCTCACTGTCATTCTTGGAGAGCCACTTCAAGTTCTTGAAATGAGGATCCAAACCTTTTGAAATCTTGAGCCATTCATTGTTGATAGAGTTTTCTTGAATGGATGCTAGGTCTTCTTGGAATGCTGTTTTAAACCTAGCTACATATGCAGGGTCATCATCAGAGGTTTCCATCACACGATGCAGGTGGCAGAGGGCGGGCAGTACCACTGAGCAGGAAACGTAGGATTCCTCACCCAGAATCTCAGTTACATACCTTTAGTGAAAACACACAAACAGAGGGAGAGAGGGAAGAATAAAAAATGGTTATTAAAACAAGAAATTAGAATTAGATGTACAGTAACACCAAGATAGTTACTGTTACTCACAGAAGTCCAATAGTCACCTGTCAGGGCGACATGTTTGGCTACAGCTAAATCCATTTTTTCCTTTTCAGTTTTATAGAACCCATGAATTTTTGACATTATCGTGCTTCTTGTTGGAGTCTTGTACAATGCGTCTTGAGAGGCAGACCTTTGCAAAGCTCGTGTCCTTGACGATATTAATAGGTCTGTAGTTTGTTGAAATCCACTTGGCAATTGTGTCAGTCAGTTTGTCCGATGTAGACTTACCGAGGCCCTGATGCTCCGTGAGAATGATTTGTCACAAGCTGGGCAACGTGTTAACCAAAAGTGCTAGCAGCATCCCCAAATAATGTATGCTTTGTGTTAATGTGATATTTTAAGCTGGAAGTGCTTTGGTGAAAAGAAAAATCCTTCCTGCACAATGTGCATAATACTTTAGGTCGGTCGACTGTTCCGGCTTGTTGTGTTTTATACTCAAATTTCCCATCAAGGGGTCAATATTGATTGGTTCTGCTGCCCATCACTACCAGATAAGTTGCCCTTTGCACATGTGCGAATGGACAAACTGCCCAGAATGCGTTGACAGAGACATTTCAGGGATTTTGAGTCATTCTGCATTTCAGATGGGTTCATTGCGTTAAAAATCTTTATCAGATTAATTATGATAATGGATTAATTTGCGTTAACGTGTTAATTTTGACTCACACACAATAATAATTTCCTCTAGCTTACCAATGATTTAAAAACTAATGGAGTTTTTGTCTCAAGCAAGATCGAAAACCTCTGCAAGTTAACAGCTGTTGTGACTGTTGTGCATTTGCCATACATTGGAGTAGTGATTAAGGTAAAGTTTCTGGTGCTGCACAGTGATTTTTTACTGCATATTAAACTAAGTGAAATGAAAACAGATCCCTGAAAAGAAATCAATTTGGTATCTACAGTCTGCTCTGGGAAATGTTAGGCAATAATGCAAAATGTGTAAGTTATATTTAAATAGATGTAATTAGGCAAAATCACCACAATAATGAAACAGATTTTTCTGGGAGCATAGATATAAAAACAGTAATCAGAGAATGCATTTCAATGACTATGTAGTCTGTTGGATAGAATATAAAACATTTTAAGAGAATCTGAGCCATTTACTCTCAGCACGGTTTGATAAACAGGCATTATTCTTAGAATAAAAAGCCTCATATAATTTCTGCTATTGACACAAGTAAAAATTAGAAGAGGGTAAAGGGTCATGGATAAATGATGGATAAATACATATTACAAAGATTCAGTGTCACAAATTCTTGCAGTATAATATGAATGTAGAATTGTCCTGTTTGCTGTTAAATCTGAACCCATGTTCCAGTTTGCTATATACAAAAATCTTTTTTTCTATATATATATATATATATATATATATATATATATATATATATATATAGAAAAAAAGAAGATACAGAAAATTGTATTTACTATCCTGCTTTCACTGCACTGATACTCCCAGCCCCTACTGTTCACCCTAAGCATTTATGTTTGGAAACTGGGCAGGGCGGGGCAGTAAGGAAAATAGTTTTTCTGTGAAAGTAAGTGGTTTACCACATGAATGATAATCACCGTAGTGTTGGTTGCTTGGTTACCATCACTTGAAATCAGAGGTTGTCGAGGGACAGGAAAGGGTTTTTTGATCCTCTTGGGGTTTGTGTGTTCCAGTGTCTTGTGTAGTGCGTCAGATAAGGACAGTCATGTTTAGGCTGAGAATTTATTGGACATTTAAAACAAATATTATTTGTATCAGTATCAATTAAATATATTAAAATAATATATATTGTTGTTATTTGCATCAGCTGTTGACTGATAGCTCTGTCTGATACCAATTCCAGGTAAGAGCAGAGAAAAACAACCATATCAGTGAAGTTCTCTACAAAAATTTCAAACACACTTAATCTGTCACGGTGGGTGGAAAGAGAGGACCCAGGTGTGGAGCTCTTGACAAAAGACAGTGCATTTATTTACAGAAAGCCAGCGGGAGGTGAATAAGGCACCTTACTCCAAGCACACACAGGGCAGGGCGCCACATACACCTGGACATCCTGCAACAGAGTTGGCCACCAGAACGACCATTGTAGGAATGAAATGGTGCGATTCTTACCTGGATGGCAGGCAAACCTTGCATTGTGGGCCCAATGGATCACCTTACTCTGGGCCGACGCAGGGACAAACAGCTTTCCTTCCAGACCTGTACCTGGGTCAGGTTCGTGTCGCTAAGCGTCCCTCATAACCTTTTCTATTTCCTAAGTCAAGGTTCCCGCAAAGCATAAGGAGGGCAGGATGGGCAGGTTCTTCCCTTCATCGTCAGAGTCTGGTGCAAACTGGCATGACAGCGCATCCGCTTTGCTGTTTCGAGACCCTGGTGTGTAAGTAATGGTGAGGTTGAAGCGAGTGTAAAACAGGGCCTGCTTGGCTTGCCGAGCATTGAGACGCTTCACCGCTTGGAGGTATGCCAAGTTCTTGTGGTCAATCCACACCACAACAGGAACACAACACCTCCAATCAATGCCGCCAGTTCTCCAGGGCCAGCTTAACGGCGAGGAGCTCACAGTCCCCAACATCATAGTTTCTTTCTGCAGGAGACAGACGCCAGGAAAAGAAAGCACATGGGTGCAATTTACCTTCCACCTGTTGAGAGACGAGGGCTCTGACCCCTGATTTCGAAGTATCCACTTCCACAATGAAGGGGCGGTTGAGGTCAGCCTGCACCAACACTGGCACTAATGAAAACAGGTGGCTTTCGGGGACCACTGAAACGGCTGCTTGGAAGAGGTGAGGTTAGTCAGAGGCAAAACAATTTTACTGAAATTGCAGCTAAACCATCTATAGAAATTTGCGAATCCCTAAGAATTTCTATAACTCCTTGCGGGTCTTGGGTTCCAGCCACTCCACTACTGCCTTAACTTTTGCCAGGTCTGCTCGCAGCTGCTCTATGATGAACCCTAGGAACGAGACGGTATGTACATGGAACTCACATTTTCCCGCTTTGACAAACAACCAATTCTCCAACAGGCACTGCAGCTTGAGCCTCACATGCTTGACATGTTCCGTCTGGTTCCGGGAGAAGATGAGGATGTCATCTAGATACGCAAAACCAAAGTGGTTAATGAAGTCCTGTAATACATCATTAATCAGGGCCTAGAAAACGTAAAATGTTGGTCCAAATGGCATGACCAGATATTCAAAGTACTCAAGATGAGTGTTAAATGCCGTTTTCCATTCATCACCCTCGCAGATCTGCACCAGGTGGTAAGCATTACGGAGGTCAAGCTTAGAAAAGATGGTTGCTCCCTGGAGGAGTTCAAAGGTGGAGGAGAGCAGAGGTAGGGGGTATTTGTTCTCCACAGTAATCTTGTTCAGTCCCTGAAAATCAATGCAAGGGCGAAGCATCAAAGAAAAACCCTGCGCCCAGAGGGGACATGGAAGGCTGGATTATGCTGGCCGCCAGAGACTCTGTAATGTAATGTTCCATAGCCTCTCACTCTGGTTTGAAAATGCTGTAAAGCCGGCTGGTGGGCGGGGGAGCACCAGGGATTAAATCAATCCCGTCGTAGGGACTGTGAGGTGGCAGAGAAGAAGTTTTCTTCTTTCTGAACACTTGAGCCAAGTTGTGATACTCCGGCGGAACTGCCGACAGGTCAGGAAGGACAACTGGCTCCGAAGGGCGGGTCCCAGTTGCATTGGCTGCTCCTCTTCCTCCAATTGTCTTTCATCCTCTCCTTTCTACTCCGAAGAAGGCAATCCAATTGGCGCATCCCACCGCCCTTCTTCGCCCGTCCTCTCCATGATTGCCCCTCCGTCTCCGTTCCTAGTCACACACAGCACAGCAAACGGTTAGTCTCTCTTCTTGCAGGCAACACTCTCTTCATGATACGGTCCTTGAATACTACCAGGCTTAGTGCAATACTCCAGTGCTGACTGTCACTCGACCACACCATTAAATAGCTCTGCCTAAGATGGCAGATGATTGGAAGCAGCTGGACGCCGAATCAGTCGCAGGTGTGGTGGCTCCAGTGCGGTGGCACTTCCGGGCCGGATGTCACTCTTCACCGCACGACTTCCGTAAGCAATCACCACGAAGAGGAAGGAAAAACACACTCAACATACAAACACAGGCAGGTCGACCGGTGCGGGACCATCCAACCCTGACATAACCAATGATTTCACTGTGTGGGAGAAGTTTAAATGGATTCAGTTTGAGACCTGAATAAACACGTAGCAACAACCTCATCATTTAACTAGTCATTAATATTTACATTCCTTCTAAGACCCAATATGTTCTCTTTTCTAGATGACTGATTACAATTAAATATCGTTCATTAAGCTTTAATGAAATGCAAGCCTCTGTATATTGCTCTTGCCTCTATAACACAAGAACAATGTGAGAAATCATCAACGAGCTGTAAAGGGTAAAATCAATCACTATTTTCATTTAAATGCCAGGCAAAGAAGCATAAAACTATAGTGAGTGTTTTGTTTACACAGCCTTAGACTAACCAGCTTTCAGGAGAAAGAAATAGTCCAACATGGTTCATTTCTCAACACTAATCAAACTTTTCAAGGGCTGCAGATTTTCAGTTTCTGTGTTTTGCCCTTGAGGACGCTTTCACCGATAAAGCGTAACAAACCCCTGATGTACAGGCTACAAGGACAGCCATATAGACATATAGACTTTGAGGACTTTAGTCTGACCATCTGCTGACTGAAAATCCTGCTGTCACAGCCTAACACTATGCATAAATCTTCAAATGTCTCAAGATGCTGTGACGGGCCTGGGGATGAACATGAGGGCAGGAGTTCAGAAAGTTGTACTGTTTTAAGATAAGAACATGCGTGTGAGTGCCGGAAAACACCTTTGTAGGACATGCCTGACAACTGAAGGCAAATGCATTTATAACAATTATGAAGAGCTACACTGAAGCGAAGCAGGATGCTGACAGTGTTTTCTGTCTAAAGCCATTCATGGCGTTCTACCTATTTGTTCGCATGAAGAGAACAAATAGGTTTACAGCAATCTCTGTACACTGGGACAGAATCTGGCTAAGGTTTGCATCTCCCAAGATATGGGAAACTTAAACTACTTTGTACAGACCTTTAAATTCAGACATTTTGCAGTGGTGGAGCAAAGGAGGGAGAGACAGTTAGCTTGCTATGCTAATAAAAACTGGAAAGTTTGAAAATTATTTCTGTGTGGTAAACCCTTTAAGTTAATCAACAGTTACACAGGGAATTATATAGGGTTACAGTGAAGATACCCCTCATTAAAAGAAGTACCATGAGTGATGCAAAAAACAGTAAGAACTGGTTTCATGAGATATGGGGAAAAAGGTGATCTTTACTGTTGACTGAGCGGCCAAGATGTAATTCCTGCATAGTAGAACAGGCCTACTTTGTAGCGTTCCACAAACTGTCCTGGCAGTTTGTTGTGCACCAACACCTTGCTAAGAAACTTTATATGATTTTCCATGTCACTTACATATATATTTGTGACCATTTCTTTTCAATTTTGGCTTAAGCAAAAGCAGATGGACTTGGATCTTTTGACAAAAAAATCTTAAAGAACTCATCCCTTTTCCTTTTTCAGATGAACACATAATACCCATTGCCAAATTTAAATTAATATTAATTTAATGCTTATCTGAGCTCAGAAAAGTCTGAGCTTAGAACAGAAAACATTAAATACAATTTTGATTTGAAAGTTTATGTAATTCTGTGTAAATATCATGAAAACAACCAAACTCAAAACCAGTTGGGCAACAGTGAGATAAAACTGACTGGTGCATGCCAGAATCCACTTATTGTTGTATCTGACTGGTGCAAAGTTTTTTTTGCAATTCAAACTAATTTCGTGGTAAGTGCTGTTCTTTCACAATTCTCTTTTAGAAACTGAGCTCATGCAGCCTTCAGTGGAATCAGTCATCTATAGAGTGTACCTGTAAACGAGCTCATTTTTTGTAGCTTCACCATGCTCCTTGCCTAAATTATATCACTTGAGACACCTTGACAGCAAACAATTCAAAGGCTCTGGTGGCCCTGAGAACAAAAAACAGTCTCTGTGGTCCTCTGTCACCTCCAACCATCTTTTGCCTATGTCTATAAACAAACACAAGGCTGCTGACAAAATTAGTGGTCGCATTCTTCTCTGCTTTCCCTGAACAGAAACTCTGCACCATCTGTGGCTGGATTTTGAGTGCAGGTGGGTGATTTCCCTGTAAATGTTAGTCAGTTGGCTGCAGACCTTCAGCGTTCTGCCAGGTCTCAGTGTAGAGGATTTGGCAGAGTTATAACCTGCATATGTATGCTGCTTTGCGAGACTGGACACCATCTGCAGAGTGTCAGCTGTCCCTCCATGTGTATGTATGTGTGTGGGTGGGTGTGTGTATGTGTGTGTGTATGTGTACACAGCAATAAGACTTTGTAAAGGGGCTGGATTTTCATGGGTTGAAAAATGGTATTTAAATCCTAACTGAATGTAATTTTATTGTCATTTTAAGTAGAGATTAGTTTTTTTTTTTTTTTTTAATTATTATGCATAGATGCAATTTTACAGAGGCAAATTAATTTACAAATTTTATTCAGTCTCTTGAAAAATGTTTTTGGCTGCATGAGGATTTTTCTTCTTTTTCTTCTCATTACAAATCATAATGATCACACCTGGTGAGAGAACACACAGCTTGTCGCTCAATGCTTTTCAGTTTAATTTCAAGAAGTACAATTAAACCTATCGTACTGAGGATTCCCACAGAACGCAAAGTGAATTCTAGAGGTGGCATAGTGCATCTCAATGAAGAGACATAATTATATGCAAATACACACTTGTTCACATGAAAGATTTGTCTAAACTGAAACTGTTTCTTCATGAGCGAAAATACATGTGAATCTTGGGATTTATGAATGTGATTCATAAATATACTGGAAATGGAACTGAAAAGCAAAAGAACCTGGACAAGAATAAATTCTAGTGAGTTAATCCAGAGGCAGACAGAGTTGTCCAAAGAAGAGCTTTGGAATGCCCCCAAGAAGCCTTGACAACTCCTGAAGATTACTTCAGTGGAAGATCTCCTGCATGGTGCTGGTCCCCAAGACAACACTCCCCAAGGAGCCAAACCACTTCAGACCCATTGTCCTGACTTCACACCCGATGAAGACCATGGAGAGGATTGTACTTCACCACCTTCGTCCACTAGTCGGGAGAGATCTAGAGCCGCTGCAGTTTGCCTACCAGCTGAACATTGGGGTGGATGACGCTGTCATTTACCTGTTGCATCGGGCCTTCTCTCATCTGGAGAGCAGCAGGTGCACTGTGAGAGTCATGTTTTTTGATTTCTCCAGTGCCTTCAACACAATCCAACCCTCAGTGCTAAGGAGGAAGCTGCAGGGAGCGGGAGTGGACCATCAGTTGTCCTTGTGGATTGTTGATTACCTTACCAGTAGACCTCAGTTTGTGAGGCTGCGAGACTGCGTGTCTGAGGTGGTAGTGTGCAGCACGGGGGCCCCACAAGGAACAATACTCACCCCTTTCCTCTTCACCCTGTACACTGCGGACTTCAGCTAGAACACAGACACTTGCCATCTCCAGAAGTTCTCAGACGACACCGCCATTGTGGGTTGGGTGTCGGAGGGAAACAAACTGGAATACAGGGGGGTCATCAATGACTTTGTCAGCTGGTGTGAACAGAACCATCTTCACAGCAATGCCAGCAAGACAAAGGAGCTGGTAATTGACTTCAGCAGGAAGCCACCCCCCATTACACCAGTGAACATCCAAGGTTTGGACATTGAAACGGTGGAGGAGTACAGATACCTGGGTGTTCACCTCAATAACAAACTGGATTGGTCCACAAATACAAATGCACTTTACAAAAATGGTTTAAGCCGTCTTTACCTACTACGGCGGCTGAGATCCTTTGGGGTTAACAGGACTTTACCAAGAACATTTTACGACACTGTGTGGCGTCTGCCATCTTTTATGCTGTGGTCTGCTGGAGTGTTGAAATGGCAGAGAGGGACAGGGGGAAATTTAACAAACTGGTCAAGAGGGTCAGCTCTGTCCTGGACTGTCCTCTGAAGTCCATTGAGCAGGTTGGGGAGGAGAGGATGTTGTCTAAGCTAACATCCATCATGGACAACACCCCCCCACCCCCTGCATGAGACTGTACGAGCACTGAGCAGCTCGTTCAACAGTAGACTTTTACACCCACAGTGCAGGAAGGAGCGCTACGCAGGTCATTCCTACCAGCAGCTGTTAGACTATAACATGGTTATCCTACTCATCAGCTTGTTGGTCCCCCCCTCCCACATACACACACTCACAGACTCGTGTACATATCTCCGTACATTTTATACATATTTCTGGACATTGTTACCTGTATATACAAACTTCAGTTGCTTATGTATAAAGACCACTTTGTGTCTTTATTTAGTTTATTCTATTCTATTCTAAATTACAGGAATGATTGACTTAGATAGTTCAGGTTGTGTTGAAGAACAACGCTGGTCATATCGAATCTCAAACTTTAAGCTTGTTTTTGTCATATATACTGCATGCCTATTTTTTCAATAAAACCCATTTACCAAGAAAAATATAAAACAAAAGCATGTAATTTTCTCATACAGTAACATAGTGCCTCTGTCACTGCTTATGGATTTAGTTCAGATATCATGTTCTCTTCCATTTTAAATTTCAATATTACATTTTGATGATGCCATGTCAGCAATAATAAAGACATACCTGTAGCTACTGATGATGAGAAATGACTTCTGAGGCTTGTCATAAAACAAAACATTTTAAAGCGTCAATCACAGCATGGAAGACTGCAAGGATTCAGATGAAGGGTGCTCTAACAAATGAAAATAAAAAACATTCTGGGTACATGACTGTGATAAGTGATAACTATGCTGACAAATTGTGGTTTGCTCATTGAAGAATTTACAAAAACAATATAAACATGAAATAATGAATCAACACAGCATAGATGTTTTCTTTCTTGACTCCTCTTTAATGCTTAAGAATGTAACAGCAAAATAAAGGAAAGAATTCGTATTAAATAAACACGTAGTCCTTTATGTATAAATAGATAGTTAACTGTATATCAAGTTGACAGACGGCTGATTTAGTCACTGCTCTTTTTTGTGCCAAAGTCATGGCACTATAACATGTAACTTATATCCACAAAGTATTACATATGCATGATATATTATGATGTAATTACCCCTATGTAGCATCCCTTCTTTTTTCAACAACAGTTGGTAAACACCTGGGATCTGAGGAGACCAGCTGCTGCACTTTTGGGAGCAGAACTGTTGTCAGATATAGGCGTCTAG
>VURO01024369.1:0-21744 GCA_015108175.1 Pelvicachromis taeniatus | reverse complement strand
AAACTTTTTCTTTTAGAGCAGATCTAACCTCTGGAATAACAGGCAGGCAGGCATTAGTTTAATCTAAATAAATGTTTTAAATACAGTTTCATTTTAAAGTATATATTATTATAGATATAATTATCTTTAATAGATTTATTTTTCATCGGCTTTATATTACTGGTGAAATCTTTTGACTTTTTAAGTGAGTAGAACAAAAATAATAAGTCCAAGTGAGTTATTTTTAAGTCAGAGGTTTGCACTTGATGCGTTGTTTGTTTCCACTTGGCCTCCCCTGTCACACATCAGGAGCTTGTTTGGTTCAATGGCAGTTATCTTTCGGCTTGGCAGTCATCCACCAAAACACATCAAAACCATTCAAGGGAAACGGCCCAGAGGCTTTACAACAGGGTAGTCCAACTGAGAGACTTTTGTTTTCCATGTTTTTGAAATATCGCTTTTACATACATTTTCCAGTCTCTCTCTTATTATATGGTGCTGTGTTTTTGGGGGGATGTTTTTTTTAACATGCCAAAAAATTTAAGGTTTCCAAATGCTCGTGTGCAACATGAAATTTTCAGTTGCAATAATCAAACAATGCAACAATCATAA
Source organism: Pelvicachromis taeniatus (assembly GCA_015108175.1). Classification (NCBI taxonomy): domain Eukaryota; kingdom Metazoa; phylum Chordata; class Actinopteri; order Cichliformes; family Cichlidae; genus Pelvicachromis; species Pelvicachromis taeniatus. Next base: position 21,153 of record VURO01024369.1, on the reverse strand, counting down.
TAAGACTTTACTAGCATTTATTTATAGTGGAAGCCTCATTTGTTTTTAGTCTGAAATATGCAGCACATGATCTTATTGACTTTTACATCATCAACATGATCAGTTGGATTGATCTGTGTAAACACCTGGTACAGACATCGGTTTGTAAAACAAGAAAAGTGATTTCCATTGAGTTGTTGTATTGATTCAAATATGAATCATAGACGCTCCTTCTAATGCAGAAACACAAGTCCACCCTCCACTCAAATTTGTTTCATTTATAACACCATAGTACAGTGAATACATTTTCAATATTGTAAAAAAGAAAAAGAAAAAAAGAAATACAGTTAAAAATGCATTATATTTCTCTGTGTGTATTTCATTTTGTAGCTATTATGCCTGTATCATTCTAGGCTCAAATTTGCCTGATAAATAAAGAAACAAGGAGCTGTTTATACTTTTGACTTCATGCAGTTGGCTGTGAGTAGATGTCCCTCAGATATTTTAATTACAGGTTTCTTTTTATAATATTCAAGCTTGTTTTGATTCTCAATACCAAAACAAACAGAAAAACACTTTGAAGAAGAAAACAAAGAGGATTGCTCAGTTATCATGTTCAACAATCTGTGTAGTGAAAATATTTTTCATGTCAAAATAGCCTTTCAACTTACTTATGAGAGATAATGTGTACATTTAACCCTTTACTGCACCACAGAAAAACCTACAGACTCAGTTTATGAATGCTGCTTGTATTGTTTCATACAAATGAATGAATAAATAAATACGTTTCATCTAGATGTAAATAGGAAAATGATGACGTGTAAATAAATCATTATAGGAGATTTACCTCCAGATGTGTTTATGTGTACAGAACCAATCAGCCAAAGGATGCAGAGGCAAAGACGGGAAAAATTTGGACTTCACTGTATTCAGAAAAGATTAAAACAGAAACAAAAAAAAATCTAATCTACGTAATCACTATGGGACTAAATAATATTACATTCAAAAGGAAAAACCATAGGAAGAATAAGTAAACGTAATATAGAGAAACCCCGTTCATTCTCACGATTCTCCCTGATGCAGTCATTAGCTCAGTTCATTTGGTTGGCTTCTACATTTAAACCAGCTGGACAAAGCCTTCTGTTCTACTTAAACCAGGAAGGACTGCAGCAGCAGACGGGTAGCTCCAAAAACGAAGGGGAAAAGTTCAGCGATGAGATACCGTCCCAAGTGGAAGAGTTCAACTATCTTGGGATCTTATTCACAAGCAAGGGAAGAGCAGGAGTGGGAGCTCAACGGAGGGAGACGGAGGGACGCACTACTGATGGGAAAGAGAGAGCTGAGCATGAAAGCAAAGCTGTGGATTTACCAGTCGATCAACATCTTTACCCTCACCTATGGTCCCGAGCTTTGGATAGTGACTGAGAGAATGAGATCACGTGGAGATTTCTGAACGAGCTTTCTCTGAAGGGTGGCTGAGATATGGTGAGGGGTTCAGCCCTCCAAGTGAGGCTCAGAGTACAGCTGCACATCAAAAAGGAGCCAGCTAAGGTTTAATTTTCCTCAATAAATTAAACCATCATTTAAAAACAGCATTTATGTTTACATTTTTGTGAAATATCTAAAGTGAAACATCTGTATCCCTGACTTAAGTACGTTTTGAGAGTGCGTGAATATTTCCTTATTATTTCAATTGAGTTGTTGCGGTGATGGCATCACAGTATGCCAGTGTTTCATAATACGTGTATATGGAAACAATAGTCACAGCAAATTCATAAATCTTCGGTGGCTTGTGTGTCTCTGTGTGTCCATTGTGTGTATTTAGTTTTTTTTTTTTTTTACAGAACAGAGGAGAAAGGTCTCAGGACCAGTGAGAGAGTTCATGGAGGCTGAGGGGCCTTAGGCTCTGCCACAGCAGCTCAGGCATCATCATCACACATCAGCGCTATATTTAGGATGGGCTTAAGGTTGTTTTCCTCCTATAGGTCTTGGCCTTTTGCAGCCACTTTACAGTAGATTCCATCTTTATAATGTAATTATTCCCTTTCCATATATTAATGCAATGAAATAATATGTTTATATCTGTGTGTTTTCCTGTCACTCTCCACCCAAATCTTTAAATATTCCTGCACTGCAATCTATATCTGTTTTCCTAACTGCAGTCCCTCCAGCAGCACCTCTGCTTTGCTGTCTTTAGTTTTGTACACCATGTAAGTCCACATCTTTCTATATAAAGTACAAAACATAAAGTTTCATTGTCAGGAGTACTGTGATGGCAGACTCTGAGATACATAGTTGTATCTCTGTTGTGTTCCTTTGTAATGGCTGCAGACAGTTTTAAAAGAGCTGCTGACGAGGTAGTAATGATGGGGATAGTTCCAGGTGCTGGTTCAGCAGTAAGTTCAGAGACCTGTGTAGCTACAACAAATCCAACAGCTATTTTAAGATTCTGGAATACAGGTACAAACATGAAAGAGGTGAGGTTTCTTTATTCATGTATTTATACTGATTGATGACCAAAGACAAAGAAAATACAGAAGAAAAGATGTTAGAATTAGTGTTAATTGGATTTGTCTGCATGTGATCTAGCATATACTTTTAAATATATATATATATATATTTAGCATTTTTGAGACGTGAAAACAGCTCAGTGCTTTTAATAATAGAAAGTTAGGAAGTCCATGTATTATTAACATTTTTATGTACGCAGTTATTCACTGAAGGGTTTCTTATAGAATTTAATTTTTAACTATTTTTAACACAGATGTTGAGCATCATACACTCAAGAGGTTTAAATGCTTGCACTTTGTGTCAGCCTACCATGAATTTAACATGCAAATATCCTTACTGTGGTGGTTAACACTCGGGTGGAAGTTTAGCCTCTAGCGAGCTTCTGCATCTGCACACAAAGATGTTTTAATGTCACATGGCTTTTATAGGTTTTCTTTTGAGATCATCTTGAGCAAACGTCATGGCGTAGGCATGTAGGATAATTACACTTTCAGTTGTTTGTTTTTTTTGCTTTGTTTTATTTGTTTGTTTCTCTTGTTTACTTCACTCAGAATCGTGAATATCAAGTTTATGAACAACAAGAACAACAAACTAATGAGGACTCTTCCTTTGGGGAGAAAAATTGTCTGTATAATAATATGTGCTAAACCATTAAATATATGTTAATATATTTCTTAGTGCAAAAAATATTCAGGTAAATATTTCTAATTTTAGTGGATAAGCCTGTGGAGACCTTTAGAAAATGCCTTAGAATTGTTTTAATAACTGCTGTCACAGTGAAGAAGTAGATCAACAGAGTTTTTGCTAAACATCCCCTGGGGATCATTAAAGTCTCTATAGAATTTCATTTCAACTGCCCACCGTAGAGCCAACATGGCCATAAATATCTTCTAAGAAAATGTAAGTTCACTAAAGCACTGTAAAAGCTTTTTGTGCTGTATTCATTATTTTTAAAAAGCTGCTTAATGTTCGCTCTGACACAACAGTGTGGCATTTATCTCCATGGATGTTTTCTCTGCGGCCGCCCTTTTAAATGTGCTGGTGAACTGCCTAAACTGCAAAGGCATCTTGAACCACAGACACTCTGGAAACAAACAAATCCATCGGAGATGCCTCGCTGGCTCCACAGTCTCCGCTTTTTCCTTATGTAACGTAGCCCTGTCACAGGGAGTCAGCTTCAGGGGCTGGAGCTCTTGCAGTAGCCGCGTGGGTCTTGTTAATACTGACCCAGTTTAATGGGCAGGCAGCAGAGATGATGACTGGATGGCTGGATGACGTTTGGCTGGTCGGCTGACTGGCTAGTACTGCATGACTGAATGTCTGGGTAACAAGTTTCCTGCCTGACGGGTGGTTGAAAAAAAGAAGTGTCTTACCTAATTCAGTGATTTTGTGGTTGATGTTGCAACAACACAGAATGCAGAGGGACTATTTAAAAATGATTGCATTTGCTTTGTTGTACACAGACTACAAATTTAAGGCACCAATACATCATAATGAAAAAAAGAAACAATAGTTAGCGCACTGCCTTTGTCGCTAAAGTTGTTTTCTGTTGCTACATGTTTTATGTGAGGACATTGAGTTCAACATACATGTAGATGCAGAGAGACAGAGGTAGAGAATAAACAGTTTCATTGTCACTTTCCTGGCTATACTAGATGTTGTGGACATGTTGAATTGACTGATGGATTAAAAAAAATTGCAGTGCCACTTCTGGACAGAATGGTATCTAGCCATGTTAACTTGCATGTGCATGACATACTATTGTGCAAAATATTTCCTGTGAGATTTGTGAATGAGATTTTCTGTTTACTGGTTGATCAGCTGACGCTGACAGCAGTTAGACAGCACAATTCAGTTGGGATTTAAATTGCTGGATGATTGGCTGATGCCAGGCTTGTAGCGCCTGGCTGACTGGGCACAGAATAAAACGTTTTCCACCATTTGTCCCAGAACCTGGATTACTCGCAGGCTAATCGATCGACAAATCGACTGGTTCTTCGTAAGGCTGAGTGGATGGCTCAGATACACGCAGGCTGGTGCTACAAACAAATGTCACTCCTCATCAGCATTAATGTCAACACGTATAAGATTTCTGACTTAGTCCACCTGGTAATTATAAAGAGTCACTTCTTTAGTGAAACGAGGTGACATGACAGCTGCCACAACAGTGGTTGGTAGAGACGAAGAGGGAGCGAGGGAAGTACTGCAGGGGGAAATTAACAGAGTGGAAACGACTTAAAGTAGGGGTGAGAAGTAGAAGAGGAGGAAGGAGAGTGATGGAACAAGACAGAGTGGGGTGTTAAGTAAGGAGGGAAAAGGCTAGAGAGAGGGGGGGATGTTGACGATGAGGCACTGAGGTAATTTTCTCTCTCTCTCTCTCTCTCTCTCTCTCTCTCTCTCTCTCTCTCTCTCTCTCTCTCTCTCTCTCTCAATCAGTAGATTGTCTCCTTGCATCAAAATAGCATTACTACTCTGCTCCTGACATATTTGTCTTGATGGTATGTCCACCCACATACACATGCACATTTATATTCTTCCAGAGGATTAGGACTGCATGAATAGAAGCAAAAAGCAGCATCAATGTGGGATGGATTTTATTTATCTTATTTATCATATCTAAATTTAAAGGCAAGGACAACAGCTGAACATTTCCTTAAATATTGCTTAGATACTCAGCTGTTTCAGAAAGGAGACATTAATGAAAATTCATCATGATGATGAAAAATAAAAATGGCTTAATATAAAAAGAGCAAGCTTCTAGATGATTTTAACAGTCCCTTATAAAGGCCACAAAAACCTCAACAAAAAACAAAACTGTAACATATATTGTGATCGTGCCAGGCAAATATATGTGTCTGCCATCTACACGCGCTCGTAAAACATGGCTGTGCAGCATTTGGTCCATCCCATGGAAATATCTGATTTGCTTTGGAGAGCGATGGTTCAGTCTGTTATAAATAGTTCTCCCTAAAAGCTAAAAAACACTATTTGCTATTGATTAGCTGTCAGCACATGTTAAAGTTCACTGTCGCTGGTCACACAGTCTGTGCTGGTAGGCTGAACCACAGACAGACAGAGGTGGAGAAAGCAAGCAAGACAGAGAGAGGGAGAGAGTGAGAGAGAGTGTGGTGCGAAATGATAACGCAAGCTTTATCTTCATCTGTGTTTTCCTCTGACGCTCTGCAAAACACATATTGGAACACATTTTCCATGAATGTGCACAAACAAACACACGCCAATCCCTGTTACGTAGCGAGATGTTACATAATTGCACAAATAGACACATAAAAAAAAAAGTTGGTATACAAGAATATTAATATGATTGTGTTTATTAGGATTACCATCCCATCCATCAATTTTACTCAGTTTATCCAAGGGTCACAGTTGGGACTGGAGCCTATCCCAGCTGTCATGTGACAGGAAGGCTACATCCTTCATCATTATTTTAAAAACTCGGCAAAGCCAATTTAGACATTTATTACACTCTAGGTTTTTAACAGATTCTTACTAACTCAGAACATGATGTGTGAAAATATTACCTCTGCTGCTACAGCTTAAAACGTCTTTGTGGCTTTGTGGAAGGCTAAGTCTATCTTTTCGCTCTCTGTGCCATGGTAAGGGTCTTTGTAGCTACTTTAGTGACAAGTAGAAACTGTACAGGTGCTTATGTAATAATGCTTCTACTCAAACAGGCTCAACCCAGTTCAGACAAATTCTCCTGTGGAGCAACGCAGTGCCTGTAAATAAAAGTGATAGTACTGGACAGCTTCCAGGTGTTCGTGTGTGTGTGTGAAAATGGCTCCGCTGTGGTCATAAATGGACAAACATGGTCAACTACAATACCTGGGTTGGCCATAGTATTTAAGCAATGCTTATTTGATACTAAGAGGCCAAGTTTTGACCAGAAAATATATCCTAGCCATTATAACACCACCAGCCTGAGCTGTTGATCCCTGCTTTCATTTTATTTACACCAAATTCTGGCCCAGCTATTTCAACATCACATCAGATATCAAGAATTATCAGACCAGGAAACTTCTTTTTTCAATCTTCTGTTGTCCTTGTTCCACCTTTTGTGTTTTTCTTTTCTTTCTCGTAACTCTGGTTGCAGCAGACCATTCCCTTGTCTGAGCTTGGTTCTGCTAGTGTTATCCTGCTATTAAAATATTGTAGGGTCTTTGCCTTCAATTAAACATGGCCTTAACTTAACTATTGTTGCAAATTGGGGTTATATGATTAAAACTGAATTGAATCCTATTATCCAGTATTAGTGAGCACATGCAAACTGTAGCCTCAGGTTCTTAGCTGAGACGAGTGGTCTTCTGCTGCTGTAGCTCATCTGCTACAAGGTTTAATGAGGTGTATGTTTTTTTAGATGCTCTTCTGCAATCTGTGGTTGCATACTGTTGGTCTCCTTTCCACTCAAAGTAGTTTGGCCATTTTCAACTAACTTCTGATGTAAAAAAACATTTTCCCCCAGAAAACTGCATATACTGTGTAGTGTGTGTGTAATGTTAATATAAAGTAAACAGTCTCTGTGAACAGTGTCTGCCTATTATTTTCCTATTTTCAGCATTGCTTACAGGACATCTGGTGCCCAGCTAAGTACAACAGTTTAAATGGGTCACAGGTGGCTTAAGAGCTGGATGGTCAGAGAGAAACACACACATATTATTAGCTGAAGGTCAACCATTGGAGACCATGCCTCGAGCAAAGGTTTTTGCAGTTCTCTTAGAGACACCAGATGTTTGGTATTCCTTACCTTGACCACCACCGGGCTTGAACTCAAAATAAATATACTTATAATAAGTGCCACTTTACTAAAAGGTCCATCAGTGACATATAACATTTCCATTATTATTTTGTGTGTATGAAGAGCTATCACATATAAAAACAACAACAAAATTAAATAGGGACTTAAAGTACAAAGCAGTCTGTGTTGGAGTCGAAAAGAAAGTTTTGCATTATTGTTACTTTTCTTAAAAGTAATGGAGTACACTTCTTAATTACTCACTATAGAAAATAATTAGTTGCACTACTCATTACATTACTTTCACATTACGCCATAAAATGACCTGAAATGCATTGTCCCATAATTACGAGTTAACGATAGCACGCTGGGGTTTGCTGCGGGGATGGGGTTGGCAAACACTCACCTTTAAAATCACTCCGGGTTTTTTGCTTGCCTACATAGCATGCAAATAACCAAAGAACCTTTGTAATGAGAGTAAGAACATAATTGTAACTGTAATGTGTTACATTATTGTGGAACACATTACGTCTGACACTGGAGGGAGCAGATGTTTATTTTATAAGCATCTAACACAAACTTTTTATTTTAGCTTCAGGCAAGTAGTGTTTACCTAAACTAACCCATGGAGAAGTTAAGATGTGTCTGTGATTTGAAGGTTTTTCACAACATATGCCCACAATTATAGTTGAGCAGCTCTGCCAATGCAGCTCTGCCAATGTTTTGTTCCTGCAAAGAATAAACATAGCCAGAGAACATAACCCAGGCAGCAATTAGATTTCTAACAAAAAGCAGAAGACAAAACAAGTTTAGAAGCTTGAAATGTGAATGTGAAGTCAGACAGGTTTTAACGAGATAGTTCTTATCAACTCTAACCCTTTTACTCTTTGTAAATTACTGATGGACTTCACAGCCAAAAAAAAATCATTATTATTTAGAAATTTTGGCTGTGAAGTCAGTGAATCCACAAGAAACAATCGCTCGGAGTGAGGTCGGCATCGTGTCACATTTGCATTTTTACTGAAAAATTAATAATTGATCATTTTGCTGCACCGCCTATCACCATGTCATTAATTGAAAATATTACCCACAAATATGCGCAAAATCTCAAGGGACTGTAATTTTCTGTTTGGCAAAACATGATCAAATGGGATTCACATTTTATTTTTTAAGCAGTCTCTTCCATGACTTTCACACATAATTTGCAAATAGGACTATATTTACAGCAGTCCTGGCTCCTCTGTGAGCCTGTAATTAAGCCCAGCAGGGCTTTGAACTGCTGGGCTTAATTACCCAGCGGTTTTTGAGATGATAACATTTTGAGATAATAATTTTATCTTGCCAAAATACAGACATTGACAACAGTCTTATTTTCTTTTAAGCAAATATATGTAAAAAAGTGGATTAGCTAATTATAATACACGATACAATAGCTCACATGGTCAGAAAAGTCCTCTGGGCAAAACATTGTATATATGCATGTGCCAAAGTAATTATGTTTTAAGCTTTTATTGCAATCCATACATACACTGAACAAAAATATAAACACAACACTTTTGTTTTTGCTCCCATTTTTCATGAGCTGAACTCAAAGATCTGAAAATTTTTCTACATACACAAAAGACCCCAGAAAACCAGTCAGTATCTGGTGTGGTCACCATTTGCCTCACGCAGGGCAACACATCTCCGTCACATAGAGTTGATCATGTTGTTGATAGTGGCCTGTGGAATGTTGGTCCACTCTTCTTCAATAGCTGTGCAAAGTTGCTGAATAGTGGCAGGAACTGAAACACGCTGTTGTATACGCTTCCCAAACATGCTCAATGGGTGACATGTCTGGTGAGTATGCTGGCCATGCAAGAACTGGGAATTGTGTACAGAGCCATGCAATATGGGGCCATGCGTTATCATGCTGCAACATGAGGTGATGGTTGTGGATGAATGGCACAACAATGGGCCTCAGGATCTTGTCATGGTTCCTCTGTGCATTCAGAATGCCACCAATGAAATGCACCGCTGTTCGTTGTTCATAACATACACCTCATGACTCCACACGACTCATCTATGAACAGAACACCTCTCCAACGTGCCAAACGCCATCGCATGTGAGTGGTTTCCCACTCAAGTCCGTTACAACGACAGACTGCAGTCAGGTCCAGACCCCGATGAGAACGACGAGCATGCAGATGAGCTTCCCTGAGACAGTTTCTGACAGTTTGTCCTGAAATCCTTTGGTTATGCAAACCAATTGTTGCTGCAGCTGTCCGGGTGGCTGGTCTCAAGCGATCCTGGAGGTGAACATGCTGGATGTGACGGTCCTGGGCTGGTGTGGTTACACGAGGTCTGCGGTTGTGAATTCTCTGAAACGCCTTTGGATACGGGATGAACATTAATTTCACGGGCAACAGCTCTGGTGACATTCCTGCAGTCAGCATGCCAATTGCACACTCCCTCAAAGGTTGCGACATCTGTGGCATTGTGCTGTTTGATCAAACTGCACATTTCAGGGTGGCCTTTTATTATGGGCAGTCTAAGGCACACCTGTGCAATGTTCATGCTGTCTGATCAGCACCTTGACATGCCACACCTGTGAGGTGGGATGGATTATCTCAGCAAAGGAGAAGTGCTCACTAACACACATGTCGACAGATTTGTGAACAATATTTGAGAGTCATGGGTCTTTTGTGTAAGTAGACAAATTTTCAGTTCTTTGAGTTCAGCTCATGAAAAATGGGAGCAAAAACAAAAGTGTTGCGTTTATATTTCTGTTCAGTGTAGTTATACTCTGATAAAAGATGTAACCTATTACGTACTGGCAGTTCTTTTATCAGTGTATCCTATATCCAGTATTTTATATTTGAGAGCATCATCATGCATATCCACACTTACTTTGAGATTAACCACCATCACCCTGAGTGGCACTGACACATATTGGTATGTTTGGCAACAAGAGACATTTTATCTGAGATGATAGATAAGACAGAAAGTTCAGTCAAGAACATGTTTTTAAGAGGCTGGGAAGTTAATCGATTAACCAACCATTACTGTACATGCTTGAATGCAGTAGACTGTATGTGCATGCATATATGTATTCATGCTTGTGAAATATGGGTGTGAATGTGCAGGCGTGCATGAATATTTGTGCTCACAATTGGCTATAAGTAGAAGCCAAGAGTCACGTGAGTCTGTAAGTCATTACAATGAACCATCTGCATATTCACTGTTTTTCATTCTAAAATAGGACAAAGCCTTTACTGACACGTGTTATGAAAACATACCAGAATCTGATTTATTGAATATAGACATATCGTGTAAATACAAGTTGAGAATGAGACGATACTTCTTACTCTGTGATAGCTCAAGCCATAATGCTGACTTGTAGGGTGCAAATGCAAGCCAACTCCCAATATTTGATTTTTAGAAGATCTGATATTTACTCATAAGTCTCAGTGAAGACTTTACTTACTGAATTGCAGAATTGTATTCTGCAAAAAAAGAGGACTAATAGCTAATCTTGCCACTGTTGTTTGTCTTGTAAGTCAATTAGATTTCTTGTTTGTTTTGCTGCTATTTTAAAGTATTACAATAAAATAAGATACTGCACTTATGACTTCAATAAGGGCTCTAAAACTAAACAGCAAAACTATTTCTGCTCTAGTTTCATAACCGTCTAGGAAAGAGCAGCAGATAGATAATGAATACTTATCACTGTTGTCACTGCTGTCCTCTAATAACTATATATTAAATAAACACATACTGAAGAAGATGTATCTATCAATAACTACTCCAGTATGTCTAATCTAAAGTAAATGCACGTAAGTTACTACGCTGTGCATTTTGAGATCTATATTTACAAATAAGTTTAACTAAACTGTAATTTTCTTCAGTCGTGCAGCAAAATAAGTATTTCCCTGACTTCATCTGAGGTAAATGTACTCTGTGCAAAAGGTCACTGAGATAATTAAAAAACAAAACTGGCTACATACATTTTTTTCGGACAACTGACCAAAATTATGAAAAAATAGAGAAAATTACAAACATTGCTTACTCAGAGCATCATCATGCATATCCGTATCTCCTCTGAACAGGTGGCTAATTGCAAAATGAATTGGCTTGAAAATCCTCACCCTCCCAGGTATCTGGTTTGTTTGGTATGCATTGCAGTTTGACTTTATAAGACAAATGTGATGTATTACTTTTATTATTTTCTTATGAATAGCTTTGACTGATTATGTTTTGTGCATATGTCAGGTGAGATATTAGTTTGCAGGGGGGCTTGCAGCAGTCCCTGCCTAACTGTTGGTCGGTGGTAATGTGTAAACAGCTTCGACTAATCTGGCATCTCTGAAGGTACGTGGAAAAAGCTCAGCTGCAGCAATCAGCTGATTTGGTGCACAACAAGAAAGTAAAAGCCCGTCCAGCGTAGCTGTTTCTCCTTTCTTTCATTCTGGCTCATGCCTGTTGGTGTCTACACGCTATTTTGTTGGTTTTGTTTCATTTATACACCACAACACCCTGCATCTTTCCATGCTCACACACCCACACTTCCAACACTGATCCCGCTGATAGCACTGGTAAACACATGGCATTTTTACATTTGTCTGACATTTGCTATGCTGTACTCCAGTATTTTTTGGACGCCCTACTAAACTTTGAAAGCCACATCATTTATTTTAAAGTTTTGGTGACCTTTTTTTTCCTATTTTGCAGATTCTAAAATTTGCATTTAGTATTACATTATAATTATAAAAGTACCAAGCAGAGTATAGGTAATTAAATCATCCCTTGCTGCAGCATCAGAATAATGTACACATAATATATGATTCTGAGAAGGTCCACTCTGCTTAATTTTTATTTAGGTACATGTAATTTATATACTTTTGACATGTTGAGGAACCAGGGACCATAGTGATATATTTAGTTATACCAAGTGATACAACATCAGGAAGCAGGAACAGAAGAAGCTTGTGAGGAGTGAGAGAGAAGCTAGACAAGATGTGGAGGGTAAAGGCCGCAGTGGTCCACATGATTATTGAAGCACTCAGGTGAGTGACCCCCAAACAGGGCAAACAGCAGATCCCAGGAATGATATCCAGGATCTGAATACTGAACCCTCAAGCTTCCAGGCCTCTGGGAGAGGACATGAGCTTGGAGGTTAAAGCCTGGGGTTTTATATAGATGTATAGACATTCAGAAAGACTGGAGAACTATTGCTCAGGGATACTTTTATAGTCCTTTTTCACTAGTACCTACCCGGCTCAATTTGGTTGTTTTCCATTGCAATCAAATATCACCTGATGTGTGTGAGGTTATAGCAACATAGTTGAACGTCCTGTGATGTCATTTGCATGCAACACTAACATCACAACAATAGAGGACATTGAGGCGATGGTATACCTGCTTCTTGGTGAATGGCTCTTTGTCCGCCTCAGGGACCACGGAGTTGTTTTTTGTTTTACCATTTCCCTCACTGCCAGGTTGCCAAAAATGCGTTGTTGATTTTTTTGCATTTTTTGTAAAGGAGATGCTCTCGTGACTCACTGAGTGATGGCACTGACTAGCCAGTTGGTGGCAATCTGTTGACGTTACATTTTAGTGTCAGATTGTCTGGAACCCCCAGCCGAGTAGGTACTAAAAAAGTACCTGGTACAAGGTACTACCACCTAATGTAAAACTATAAAAGCAGAGTCGAGCTGTGATGAGCCGCCCTGAGTAAGTACTAGTTGAAAAGGACTAGAAGTGTTGCAAGAAAGTCTGGTTCTTGGAAGCAAAATATGCATAAATGGGGAATGGCACAAGAAATTTTGCACGGTACTGTATAACCTTTAATGTTTGCATCTATGATGCTTAGCATTTGTTTTCCCCCAAACAAGCAGATTGTTTTTTTCTTTTGTGTTTTTGTTATTGTTTGCTGGAGTGAAATAATTAAAGGTAGAGAGTGCCTACAGGAAGTGCTCTTATGCAAGGCTAATAAATTTTACTTCTCCACTTGGTCTGCTCTATATTTTATTCAGTGGGCCACAAGTAATCAAATCAAGCAAATGTTCTGTAAATTCAGTGTCTACATGCAGTTACTGTGTGTCATTCTCTGCCACAACGTTGCTCTTTTACAGACATGTTTTTTTATGAATACAAATTTAGCTGCCAACTGTAAATACAAAATAAATCTGCATTTAAATTAAGTCATGCAGTCAAAATAAAACCACATATAGATAGCAACAAAAGTATATTTTATATACTTTTAACATGTTGAAGAAAAGATTGATATTTGCTGGGAAGTTCCCACCCGGCGAACAGTAAGGTATGCACATCGTGCAGTGAAAGAAGAACTCGGGGTTGATAAACTAAAGGTCAGAAAGTGAATGAATACCAAACAATCAGGCTCATGTGTAAAGGCCTCTATGCAAAGTAAGAATCCTTCTTACATTTAATAGAAAAAAAACCCATTTGCCTCAGCTTCATACACCACTGATTCTCAGGTTTTGTAGAAAGAAAATAAATACAGGGCAACATGGTGGCACGGTGGTTAGCTGTGAGGCAACACAGACATTCTTGCTGTGTTGCCTCACAGCAAGAAGGTCCTGAGTTTGATTCCACCATCAGGCCGGGGTCTTTCTGTGTGGAGTTTGCATGTTCTCCCCGTGTTTGCGTGGGTTCTCCCCGGGTACTCCGGCTTCCTCCCACAGTCCAAAAACATGCAATTTGGATGTAGGGATAGGTTAATTGAAAACTCTAAATTGCCCATAGGTGTGAATGCGGGAGTGACTGTGAGTGCGACTGGTTGTCTGTCTATGTGTGTTAGCCCTGCGACAGACTGGCGACCTGTCCAGGGTGTACCCTGCCTCTCGCTCCAAGACAGCTGGGATAGGCTGCAGCGCCCCCCCGCGAAAAGGATAAGCGGCTGAGAATGGATGGATGGAAAATAAATACATTTCCATTAATGTAAATGTTTATCTGTAGCTCATCTGATGAGTGTAAAATATGTGGATGCGGGAACTGTTGCAAAATGCCTTAAAAGTCAGCTTGAGTTTCCAGTGAGGCTGCTTTTAGTGAGGAAAAAAAAATATGAAATTGTAGTTTCTGGCAGGAACAAAAATGAGAGTAATGAACATTAGAAGTTGTGGGACTGACTCAGCTAAAACTGTTTTGTTGTTGTCTAAGACAGAGAGATAAAGAATGATTTACAGTCTGAGCATTCACAGAACAACACAAGTTAGTAAAACATTTTCATATAAAAGGCAAAAGAAACTAGAAAAGAAAAAAGAAAAACAAAAAAACAGCACGAGCAGCAAGAACCGACTTTGTTTTTAAATCAATATGACAAGGCTGGTTTAAAGAAAAGCTTTTAAAACAATGCAGGGAGAATGAAATATATGGAAATCCTCTGCAAAATTAAATCAGAAAGATTCATTATGCATATCCTAAACATTAACCAAGAGAGTACAGCAACAAAACCGCAATTTACACCAACAGCATCTAATGCAGATAAATCAGCAGCATAACCAGAATTTAGCTCCTGTTTGAGAGGCTTCGCACATTGACGCAGTAGCCTGCCCTTCTTTAATAATCAAAATGTGTTCTTTACTCTAAAAGCCAAAAATACGTAGAGTACATCAAACAGTATTCTTCAAAAACGCTTGTGTCTTCATAATGTTCTGAGACAGTAAAAAGATAACAGAGAGTTGCTTACCAGAAATTCTTCACATATATAAACTCAAAGCCATGCTTTGAATAATAGGTTTTTATTTTCATGTACAAAAACACCAAAAATTCAAAAGAAATGCGTTTGTTAGCCAAGCATGATTTGTTTGGACGGACTGCCAGAAGACAGCCTTTCTTTAAAAGGAACATAGCAGCATGACATAATTTTGTAATGTACGAATCACATGACGTCTGGATTAACAAACCATAATGCACAGCACCATGTTTAGTGAAATGACAACACAGCATATCAGCAACATATCAACGGTCAAGTTTTGGACCTTGCAGCCACAAAAACTGGCCACCTTGCAGTCACTGAGACAACGTTAAACTCCTCTGTATACCAAAGTAGTAGGCAATCTGTCCAACAGCTAAAGTTTGGCTGAAATTAGGTTCATGCAATTAGACAATAAACAGAAGCACGCCAGCAAATTTACAGCAGAATGACTGAAAATTAATCTGTTGCAAAATCCAGACCTCAACCCAACTGAAATTGCAGGACCTTCAGAAAACTGTGGATAAATCAATGCCTGCAAACTTCAATGGACTGAAGCAAGATATTAAAGACAAGCGAGCCGAAATACCTCCATAGCAATGTGAGAGACTGATAAATGATTTATTTCAAGATATAGCTGCTAAAAGTTGTTCATTCAATACATGATATTGAATCATATGGTGTACTTAGTTAGTGTACAGCACTGTATAAATGTCCTCCATTTGTAATTTATTTTACAGAAGAGCCAAAACCTGCAAGCAAACTTACACAATATAAAAAATAACAGATTTTTTTAATGGCAAGTCCAAATTTCTGCACACTCAATACTGTATTCTGTGTCTATTGAGTTATATTCATAGCAATGTCCCTTCCCCCCTTTGTCGTCACACCACATGCTGGCATCTCCTTTTACTCACAGTGCTCACTTGGCTTCTGCCTGGCAGCCTCGTCTCCTCTCTCCGACAGCACAGACACTGACATAACTGAGACCAAAAATTATTTTATTTACTCTGAGGTTTCTTTGTATTCATTTAAAACATGCACATTACATGTGATATTATCACATCTGGAGTCTTGAAAATGTATCAGTTAATACTGTGACCCTTACTGAATAATTTTAGACATCTGAATGTACACACCTTATTTCACAGTCCTATTTGTTGGCTGTCATGTGAAATAAACCTACTGACATTGTTCAACGCCACAACAAGCCATGAGAACTCAGACAATCCATGCACCACAGTTCTCTTTTCCCGTGTCTTCTGTCTGTGCGGCTCTGCTGTCAACATTATAACATAAAAGAAAATGTCAGATATGAACAGCTGCAGGAATGGCATTGCCATACATTTCTTTTTCTTGTAGACACCGAGAGGAAACGTAGAAAGTAATGTGCTATAAATCAGATACACAATTTAATACATTTGCTTATTAATGGTACAAATTTCCTTCAGTTATTTTCCTCTTCTCTTAAATACAGAATTGGAGCAGAATTTTGTTTAAACAAAAAGAAGAAAATGAAATTATTTCAGCAGCTAGTTTATTCAAAAAGGGTTAACAAAGCTAATAGTGCAACATATTTAATATATAATATTTAAAAATATTTAAAACAGAAAAACAAAACTCATATCCTACCAAACAAGTTAGTCTAAGTTAGTAAATGGAATATGGCCTAAAACATTCACTTCTTCAGTTCTTTTGCAATATGTCGACAGGATCCAGATTAACTTCCACTGTCTTATCTCTTGTGATGTGTGCCGACACAGACCCATAGCAGTTTTGCCCATTGTGGCCCGTGTATGTGTTTTCTATGAGGGTTGCCCGTTCTCAGGATCAGGAGAATGTGTGTCTTTGCCTTTGCCTCTCTCACCAGGGCGGAGCTGGACCTTGCCCCCCGCCTCTGAAGCTGCCTTCAACGCACACCTGTTGCTCATTCACACTAATCTTACTCTGGCTTCTCATCATGAGCGATTTTCCTGGCAGAGTAGTTAAGATGGCAGGAGACTCTACTTCCTTGCTGGATTGTTGTGCTAACTACAAAATGTCAAAAGGATCCAGATTAACTTCCACTGTGTTATTATCCCTTGTGATGTGAAAAAAAATCACCATGTTGGTCCTGAGAGCTTAAGCTACTGTAGGTACTGGGGCAACCCTCAAAAGGGCAATACTGTAATAATTCCCACTGGCATATTGGCTAGCCTATGTGGGCACCACCTGGGTTTCAGTATGGCAACCTATAGGGGCCCCAAAGAGAAAAAATGTTGTTGTTACTTTGTTGGCACACCCCCACAGCTTCCCACTGTGTGCCCACCGAGGCATGTTTGTTGGGAAATGGCTGTTGATGCTCAACTGCAAAAAGACTCCAAAGATAAAGTCCATAAGAACTCAGTTTTGTGTTTTGGTTAATGCCACTTCCTTTTGATGTTTGACTTTCACTTTGCATAATGATTTAAGGCAGCATAAAAAATACATTTGGTTTTATTTTTTAATTCTTTTTTTTCTTTTTTACTATTTGGCTTTACTAGAGGGAAAGACAGGCCCACAAAGCAGCAGTAGAGGAAAATCTGATCTTGGTATTTGGTAAGACAGGTGAATATATAAGTTTCATTTTGCAAAAACAATGAGAATAATAGTGTGAATGCTTTCCAGCATTCACACTATTATTTTTGTGTAGAAACTGAGGCATAAATCTGCAAATGCATTCATGAATTCCATCCTTGAGGGAGACCTGGAAGACATTTTAAGAATTTCAAATCACCAGGTATCAGATACAAATCTCTGAGAGCACAACACTGACGCATATCGTTGAGTGCAATTTAGGAATCTTTAACGTTCTTTAAATTCTACTTAGAGCAGAAATCTTCAGTATTAGTTATTTTAACCTATTTAAAATATTGTTTACATTACCTTAAAAAATGTAATAAACATGTGCCTAATTAACTGGAGTCTGGCAGTATCACGTCTTGTGTCTACTGTTGTTCCATTCCAGCATGCTTTTTGTTGCCAAAATCATGCTCTCTAGTTGAAATAGTCTTGGTTTTTGGTATGTAGTGTTTCTATGCAAAGCAGCTTTTTTGTTATCTGGAATT
The DNA here is from genome assembly GCA_015108175.1 of Pelvicachromis taeniatus. NCBI lineage: Eukaryota > Metazoa > Chordata > Actinopteri > Cichliformes > Cichlidae > Pelvicachromis > Pelvicachromis taeniatus. Next base: position 3,131 of record VURO01024369.1, on the reverse strand, counting down.
TTAAATATGCTGCAGGTTTAAAAATATGGCTGCACAGCATGAATTGTGAAGATGGACCCTCTGCTGGTGTAGTGAAACTTTCAGGGGGTAAACACCCTCAGGCAGGAAGCAGGGGGAAATACATATTTGTTTCATGGGCCTTACTTATACCGTGACTTACGCACACAAGCAAAATTTCTAAAGCACCCCTGACTGATAAAATAAAATTACAACTAGAGATGTGCCTGCTATCTTTCCGATAGAGTCACATGGACTTGTTCACATAAGATTAAAGAAAGATGAGTCACTGTTTACCCTTGTTCCAGTAAGGATAAGGGTTTAAAAAGAATTGATTTATGGTGACAGCAAAGGGAAGATGTAGAAAGAGACCAAGGTCCAGAGAAGGTTTAACAGCTTGTTGAAACTGGGTGAACTGTGCATCGTATAAAAGCCTAAAGAGTAGATTTATGTGGCCTTAGGTCCTAGGAGGCTTTCCATCTTCCATGCAGTGGCACGTGGAAATATGTAGGCTAGCTGTCAAGACACTGGCAGAAGGCAGAGGGGTGATCATGAAATCATGTAATATGGAGGCAATATGGAGGACAAAAAAAGGAATTCACAAGACATACTAAAATAAGTATTAATGCATTGAACATCAAATATTTAATATTTATTTATTTAATAGAATCTCTGCTTATTAATTAAGGAAAAAAAATCTTCATAGGCTTTTCCTCCAGGAGTTTTTTTTTAAATTTACAAGCATGAACACATTTTCAAAATTACAATAAATTTTCACATTGAAGGTTTATTTATAGATGAAGCTGGAAAAGAGTGTGGTAACTTTTGTGCATATAATTTATGTGTGATACGGTCAGTAGCTTAGTCCTACTTAGTAGCTAGCTGCTTTTGTGTCTGTCTGCATGAGTAAGTGTGAAGCAAATAATACTGAATATAATTTGCAAAGGAACACACCAAATAGAAATGCCTCCACACATGCGCAATTAATCAACCAACACTGAATTATGCTTTCTTAGCAAAAGTATTAGCAGGACCATTTGCCTGAGAAAGACATCTACATGACTTTGAACTAGGGTTCATTGTTGGGCCAAGGATTGAAAGAGCTTCAAAGAACAGTAACTGAAACATTTAGAGCTACGGGAATGGGTAAATTGTCTTCTGGTAAATGACAGTGTCTCTGGAGGACATGCTCAGATTGTGTCTGCTGCAACATCAGCTGTTGATCACATGAGGAATCATCTTCTCATTACCAATGCATCCAACTCATACACAACCTATCACATTTTACTTAAGTTAGATTTACTTTGAGCAATCCTGTTGAAAAGGACTTTTTACTGGTGCTGTAGATACACTAAAGTGTATCAAAGTGCTCCTACTGTATCAAATCAATAATTGGAACAAGTTAAATACTCCAGCCAAGTAGAGCAGGATTACATTGTTTCCTACGAGACTATACCACAGCACATTTGTAAGTCTCATAAATCTCCTTTAGAGACTCTATGTAAGTCAAAGTTGGTAAATGCAGACAATGTCCTACACCATAAAGAAACACTGGCATAATCCTCATACTTAAAGTGTCAAGAGCTGAGGGAGGTTTAAGAGCTCGATAAAATATAAAGCACCTCCACTCTTTTTTCTCCGTGTCTACTCTTGTAGAAGATGAACAATATGGCTTTGGCAGGAAACACTGTAAAACTGATAAAAGCAGAATCTTAAAGCGTACGACTCCCATTTCAGCATCCCCAGAAAGATAAATATAGTACAAGTTCAATCTTTTGGTGTAGAGAGGTATGATGGAAGAGATCAAATTTTGTATACTCTAAGATGCACCAGAGCATCTATGACCAAAAAAAGAAACAAAAATTGAAACCACACACCAGACTCAACTCCAAGCCCTTTGACAACTTCTAAAGCTCTCCACTACAGAAACCCAGACGGATTTTGACTGTGGTCCTGTCCTTCTCTTTGTTTGAATCTCTTATAATTGAAGATTCTGGTTTCTTTAGTGAAGGAAAATTGCCTCGAGCTGAATGCTCCTGACTGACTGTGCAATCTCACTTTCTCGTCTTCATGAAAGCGGGAAGGGCCAGCAGCTTCAAAGGGAGGAAGTAACATACACTAACATGCACATACAACCACAGCAACAACCAAAACATACAACAGCGCTGCTCAGGTTAACACATAAAGAAGGACTGTGGCCACATAAGATAAAAAATCTACATCCTTTCCAAAACATTTGAAGAAGTTTCTCTTTCTTACTATATGTGTCCAGGGTGTACTAAATAATAACAAAAACAAGACACATACATAGCAAACAACAAGCATGAAACGCACACATAAAAACAAACATTGATTAGAAATATTGAATATTAGCAAATGTCATCCGCTAGGCTCATGTTACATCTACGGAACTAAAATTCTCATACCGAGTGACAACAATTGAAATGTTTCCCTGCAGCTCTTCCAGAAAGTAAATAAAGCAATGCCCCAGGGGGAATAAAGGTTTTCAGCTTACTGCAAACCTCCTACTCTCAGGCTGAAATAGCAACATAGTAATCCCATTTTACCAAAAAATATGCTAAAGAAAGCTAAAAAGCACAGTTGTAAATGATTAAAAAAAACTGTCAGAGACTGACCAGAATGAGCTTTCTTTATAGCGAGAGAGATGGGGTGGAAAGGCTTAACTGCAGTAAGGTCAAGGTCATGAGTTCTTCTCTGAATAACAAAAATAAAAATATCACTGGTAGACATACAAATTATGTCCATGACCAGAGAGTCTGATATTAGAAGTTTCAATGGCCCTTATAAGTTATCACAAAGCTGGTTTAACAGTGATTAAAACAATATATTTTTGAAAATTCTGCACATGCTGGCAGTGAAAATTATTCTTTGATCTAATCAGTTGTCCCAATCCCTCCTGTGATGGGTTGAAATAAATCCTGCACAAACACTCCTGCTTTCATTTGGAAATATTGTCGCAGAACAAGCACCTAAGCATTATGAAGCACAAAGATGGATTTGAAGCACATTTGCAGATTGAAAAGTAGGACTATAAAGAATAACACTGCATAATCAGTTTACTACACACACACACACACACACACACACACACACACACACACACACACACACAC
>VURO01024368.1:1800-14145 GCA_015108175.1 Pelvicachromis taeniatus | reverse complement strand
CATTTGTTGTGTTTTGCGTGCTTTTACAGAGTTTCTCTTGACTAGCCCAGCGACAAAAACACCAACACTGTTTGCATTTTCTTCTTAATGACTGCCACATTGTGCACATGCTGGTAATCATCGGATCTCCAGGCCTCAGGCGATGCTGCAGATTCCAGTTAAACCACCTCTGCAAAATCTTGTTTCATTTTGTTTGTTTTAAGATGTTTCAGAAGTTGTCAACATTCAAAACTGTTCTTGGCTCAGAAGCAATATCTAGCTATAATGCGTGAGCTCCAATTGGAATTACAGTAGCAACAATTAGCTTGACTGACAGTTACCAGATCTTGTCGACACCTCCAGTTGCCACCTGCAAACACCTTCAGGTTCGCACCGAGCGCCAGGTCTGCACGAAAACCGAGCAGCTTTCAGTGGATAAGTTCAGAATTTTGATTTCACACACCAATCAGTGTGGACAGCTTCACCTTGAGCATCCGTTCCTGCAAATCCTCGTCGCCCAACACACACAGCAGTATCAGTTCAGGACAGAGAAGGGAAAACCTCTTGTAGTTCAGTAAACCAGCTTTACACCCACGCCTGTCAGGTCTGTGTAAAAGAATCCTATTTCCTGCTATAATCCACTGCCTTTCTTGTTGGTCAAGCAAGTAAGAAGGATATAAGTTAAAACCCTTACACCCAAGCCAAGTAGGTACAATACTACATTACTTACTTTTCTCCAATTATTCCACTGGAGAAAAATATAAGTGTGGCAATCGCCTTAAATGTGAGTTTTCTTTCTGTTAGAAAAAGATCACAGCTTGCAGGGTGGGAAGAAATGCCTGTAACTTTTTATTTATCCTCAGTAGACACAGGTGTTACGACTTGCAACAAATACTTAGCGGTTCCTTAGTACTTCCAAATACGTAATCATATTGGCTGCTCTTACAGCTATCTTTGCCAAGTTCTCCTACTAATACTATCTTGAGATGTGCGTTGTTGTGACATCACAGATTAGACAAGTTGGTGATGTACTCATAGCTCTGACTCTAAGGCGAGGAACAAAAGCACCAGCGGGAGTCTGGAGATGATTACCCTGTAGGAAGGCATATATGTTTTAAGGAGACCTGTCAGTTGTAATGAACAGCTAAAGAACTGTATGGATAAGCTGTCTTCATGAACAAATGCAAAAGGAATAATTACGTTTTCTGGTGAGCTTCAGTGCTTTCTTTAACCATTGTATTTCCATTATAGGAGCTTCTGCGCAGTTAAAAAGGTCGATGTTTTGTTTTCCTAGATACTCAAATGGGTCCTTTTGCAGTGCAGTGCACCTAAAGCATTAAGAAAAATTAGTGCACGCAGTCTGAAGGTGTTGCTGATCGGCTCTACTCTGCAGCCTGACAAGTGGTAAGCCGCTCTTAGAATAGGAGATTACAGCCTCAGATCCCAGCTCTGCATGCATGTACATCTCCTTAAGTCAGCTTTACCTCTCAGTAAAACCCAGTGTCATTAGAAGTGACACATTCTGGCGCTCCTCTTTGCACTTATTTCACGTGCTACATATTAATAACAAATTATTAAAGGGCGATGGGTGATCATTGGCAGTCTAACTGCTGGGACTTTTAGTGACCACTTTTGGAGGGAAATGATTTGCAGTGGATGACCTCCTGACTTTATTTGGACTAGATTCACCTGGTTAATTCACCAGCGTGCAGCTGAGTGGGCGGAGTCTGCACACCATTTAAAGGTTTTTGGGCTTCTTTGACAGATGCCCCACGTGGTTCAAGGGTTATACAAACCTTCTTTGACTGTATTGCTAATGCAAAAACAACAGTGCAATACAGTGTTACAAATGTAATGACTCAAAAAATTGATTTGTTAGATTTCTTCCTATTTTTTGCAGACATGACTTTCATGAATGTTAATTTGCTGTAAATATGATTTTTTTGTTTGTTTGTTTGTTTTTTAGCTCTCCCCCTTTTTGGTTTGACCACTTTATTTAGGGATACACTTCATTCCAAGATAAAATTTTTCTTTTTGTATTTTTAATATATTCAACTAAAGAAATGGGAACAAATGATAAGTTATTTAACAGGCTGCTGGTAACAGCATCTCTGTTATTAGAGATGCCTAAAGATACCATTTCAAATGTTTTTGTTAAGTTGTCTGTTTTATCTATACACAACACTGGATCATCGCTTGAGTTTGGTGCATTTTTATGATGGAACAATTGATAGTTCAGTGGCTTAACAAAAATATAGACAGAAAAATCAGAAGCCTTCAGAAAACCTGGAGAACTATCACTCAAGAGCACTTTAAAAAAGTATAAAAAGATCTTGCCCTTTGAAAGCAAAATACAGCACAGTACTTTACTTGTGTTAAGAGTATGGCTAGGTTTAAGCAACCAGATGATGACTTGGAGATCTATGAAATATTGATATAGGAAGTACATTTTCTCAGTACTCTGATATCAATACCGTTTCTTTCATTTACATAAAGCCCACTGCACACCTAGTGTCACCAGACATAAACAGCCACTCTACCAGTGCTGGAGTTTGCTTCAAAACTGGCTGCAGAAAACATCTGATAATGACTCACAGTTTCAATTTATAACACCCAGAGGCCCTTTAGAACCAAATAAGGTTGAGCTGAATGAATGATATTCAGTTGCAGACCACACATGGAATTAATGGATAGCATGGCAGTCAGCACTGTCTGAATTTCTGTGCCTTTTGGACAAAAATCAAGGTAGATGACAGTAGTGTTTATGTTCTCTGTGACTTTTAAAACCTACCAGTACATTTCCCAAGTCATTTATTTAAATTTGACCCCATTATTAGTTCAAGTAATGATATTATTCTGTCATTCAATTATTTTTGATGAATGTTTAACATTAGCACTAGCTCTGTATCAACTACTAATCAGTACTTGGAACAAATGTCAAATGACAGAAAAGCTTTGTAGTTAGTGGCTATGATGTGATCTGTCATTTGCTAGTTATGACAAGAGTGACAACAAGTGCAATATTAACTTACTAATATATTATCTATCTTTACTTCAGTTAACTTTAGAGAACTTACCAGAACTTGATCCAGTCACGTTGCAAACATCCTGTTTACCGTATTTTCCGGACTACAGAGCGCACCTGAATATTAGCCGCACAACTTGAAATTATGCAAAAATCATATTTTGTTCAGACATTAGCCGCACCAGACTAAAAGCCGCAGGTGCGCTAGCGGGCTAGTAGCGCTAGCGGGCTAATAGCGCTAGCGAGCGGGCTAGTAGCGCTAGCGAGTGGGCTAGTAGCGCTAGCCAGTGCTACTACACCGGCTAGTAGCGCTAGCGGGCTAGTTGCTAGTAGCGGCGGTGCACGGCCCGCCTTGCAGGTGAAGGGCAACGGCACTACTTTGGCTGGCGGACAGACATGTGACCAACACATCACTCTTTTCCATGTCTGATCACATGCCTTTCTGCCAGGCAAAATGGCGGAACAAACCAAAACAAATCCTCTTACGATGTCACAAAAATCATGAAAAAGCCTTAGAAAAGCCGCACCGGACAATAAGCTGCAGGGTTCAAGGCTTGCGCAAAAAGTAGCGGCTTATAGTCCGGAAATTACAGTACATGCTCCTGTCTACAGTGACTGCTCAAGAATTTGATAATGACATGGTTTTGGTGCCATTCTGTCTGTACTGATCTCCTGTGTATTATTTTCAGCATCAAGGCTGCTGATTGTTTGTATCAACAAATACATGGTGGGATAGTAAAAATCTATATGCTGGTTTTTATTAACACAATACAAAAGCTTACATAACATCTACTTCTGTCTTAGACTCCAGTTTGCCACACTCAATACCTAATTTAAGACATCCAACCTTACAATGTGTCCTAAACATCTGTTGTAATTTAAAAAAAAGAATGAATAATTGCCTATAACCATGGTTCACTATAGTTTCAGCTGTACTAAAGAATGTTACTCAATGTAACAATCTGATGACCCAGGGGAGCTATAACAGGTTTGGCAACACAGACATTTCCTTTTACTGGAATCAATTCATTGTTGGTTTTGGCTTTGTAACAACAACTTTTTTGAATGTGCAAAATACAAATGATCACTACTATCTTCAATCAGTGAATAAATATAACCCTCTGTTTAGTCTGAACTTCAGTTGATAGTTTTCTGACTCATGAATATGAATGTAAAAGATGACAAAATAAAGTCTTTTGCCACTTTTATTGTTTCTTTCCTGGCTTCTCTTCTTAAGAGGGTGTTCTTCCGCCCCACAATCACCAAACTCATAGTTTCTCTGTTTAATATTGCAGGGCCTTGAAAACTGTTATGAAATCATTGGCATTATAAGGTGAACTGAATTGCTATAACACTTAAAAAATAATGAATCTTTTTATTTTATTCACACTTTAAAGACATTACATATGGATAAACGCTAATAAATAAATTCACTTTCAAACAAATTTAAAGTCATTTAAGTGAATGTTTATTTGGATAATTAAAGGCTCTTATTAGCTCTGTTGGTATACAGCTAACAGTTTGGAATTGGCTGTGTTTTTATTTCTAAAGATGTAAGTATTGGTATAAGCCAGGAAACCTGGAACCATTTCAAATTAGCATTTAAATAATGAAAAATGTCCAAATTTAAGAAATATACATTTTTATTAAAAGGAAGAAACAAAAACAGCTCAAGATACCAGTTGAGAATAAAAATTGGTGAACAAAGCCAAGGTGGTGTGTGAATGTTGAATCTCCAGTCACTGCCAGCAGGTTCCACAAGAAGATTTTTTTATTGGTCAAAATTGGCTCCCATATGAAAAAAATGGTCTTGCTGTGCGTTACATCATAAAAGTAGTGCCAACTGTGAATGCAGTGTACATGTCTATGATCACAAATCTCAAATCGGTGTTTTGGACGTAGGACTTCTACAAGCACTGATGCTAAGAATTTGGGCTCCGTATTGGTCAGTAGGACAGGACGAGTCCCTGCTGTTCTGTCATTTTTTTAAGGTTCACTCACCAAACCATCTGCAGCAAGTGCTGTCTGTGAGTTACCACGTCCTATAGCTCAGCTCTGGAGCCACACTGGTCAAAGCACACGTAAAGTCTTACTGTGAAGCACCTTTGCAGCCCATCTCAATATTACAGTCTCAGAATGAGTTCCTAGATTGTTTTGTTCCTTTTTATAAACATTTTATCCTTTCAAAGAAGACTTCTTTCAATAAATAACACAAATATAGTCATAGGTCATATATAGATAGATAAACATGTATAAACTACATGCATTTCTTATAATTTAAATAATTTATATATACAGTTCTCTCTCACACACTTATTGCCTCCCTCCCCAGACCCCCACCCACCCGCTTAAGTGAGTTCCTCCATAAGAGCAGTGCTGCACCAGCGTTTGGATTTAGAGCAGCACATTAATGTTGAAATATCATTTTAATGGACCTAAGATTCTTCAGTAGAAGCATCACTTTATAGCAGATTGTAGCTGGTCACCGACATGACACATAATCCTGTGATGGGAAGCACTGTGAACAGGAAATAAAATCCTATACAGGAAGTAGAATTCCAAACAAGTCCCTTACGTCCTGCGATGTTTCCTTGACAATGCACAGACACAGGAAGTGTTGATGCGTATCCACCTCCAGCTCACTACATTTTGAAACTGTGTCAGTGCTCGAACGAACGTCTGCGTCGTCTTGCACTGTGAGTTCCAGTTCTTGTTGTCAATGCCCCTGCAGCCCTCCTTGACGGGCTTGGAGGTCCGACAGCGTGTCTCATAAAAGAACTGTTTGATGTCTTGTGTGGCACTGGTTTTAAACTTGGCCAGAACAGTCACACTCTGTCCCCTGATGTCATATGCTAATGTTTTATTCGTCACCCAGTCGCTCACACTGTCACAAACAGAATATTCCCCCCGGTAGCTCTTGTGCTCAGTGTGACGCTTCTTTCGTGTCTTGTTTCCTGCTGCCCCTAAGACCGGTACGCTGCTCACAAAATCATCAGAAAGGTACAATGGCGGTGGCTGCAGTGGAGGCCGGTCGCTCAGTAGCACTCGTGGTGAGTTATACCGCTTGTGCTGCCTGAGGATGTCCGCGCTTAACAGCATCACCGGCTGGTCCATCAGAAAATCATCACTGTGACGCGTTTCTAGCCACTCCTCTGCATCTCCTTGGTCCTCTAAAGGAAAGTTTGCAATCATGACGGGAGGCAGAGTGTCCCGTGGCTCAGTGTCTCTGCTTTTCCCCTGCTGGCTCTGGTTCCCTCTGGTCTTCCCCCTTGTTAGGTCAGCCTGAAGCAGCTGGATTATGAGAGAGTTTAATGGGTCTGGACTTGGCTGCTGCTGCTGTTGACTGCTACCCATGTTCGTTGCCTGAATACCATAGAGGTACACGAGGACCATCACATACAGCAGGATGGACATCACTAGATTCACCTGTAAAATCTGCAATGACAGAAAAAGAAAACTGTTTTAAAAAGATGCTATAAATTAAAGTTCTGTCCTACTAACCTCAGGACTTGATTGGCCCAGTTTGATTTAAAGTTGAAATATATACTTATCACTGATGTTTACCTGGATTAAAGATTGAAAACTTGGCTTAGAAATAATAATAAAAGCTTTTCCACAAATCTTGTCAAGATAAATCCTACAGCTAATAAACAATCTCAGTCAGTTTTGCATTGATGCCTTTTGAAAATCAATCGACACTTTGACAGGTTTGAGAACTGAATACTATGTAACATTGGAAAATCGACTGGTTCTTTTATAATGTTTTTCTACTCAAGCACTCACGGTGCTTTCTACAATGCTTCATTAAACCATGCACTTTTTTCTAAATCTAAGTGCTTCTATCTAACATTCACATTCTGGTGATCACATTGGCAATAACTAAGGTTTCAGTATCTTGTCCAAGCATACTTTGGCATGTAGACTGGAGCAGCCAAGCATTGAAGCACTGACCTTAGCACATGACCTGCTCTACCTTCTGAACCACAGCCATTAACAGCAGGACAAAATCTTTAAAAAAACTACTGCTGGGGGCTATTCCTCGCTCCAAATAGACAAGGGTTATAATAGTCTCTATGGACAGCATGCACCGAAGGAAAGGGAGCGTAGTTTTCTTTTAGGGGGGAGTTAGGACTTCAGACTTGTTAACATTAACTAGTTAAAATGTCTGTGAGAACCTGTACATTTCAAGAGTGTAAATAACAGCCAGTGTGCATGTGTGTACGTGCCTCTGACTGAGCACATTACGGGAAAAAACACGCCGCAGCATGTATAACATGTTTTTTTAGACGATCCATAATTTTCCTTTGACATAAAAAATGCCTGGAACAATGATTTGCATAATAACATCCTCACTCTCACACATGCACTTATGGTTGTGTCCCCAAAACGTGTCTTTGCCCCTTTATAAACACATTAAACCAACCATAACAATCATGTAAAGAAAACATGAAACTATCGGTTACTTTGCATAAATGTAGAATAAAATTTAGTTTCGATGCTAATTGGAGAGACAGTTTTGAAATTGGATGGTTAACATTTTACCAGCAGAATGATTCTAAAATGAGAACACCCTGCTGCTTATTTAACAGTCTTGCATTGCTGTCATATACTGATATTGATGACTAATTACAGAGATCCTGAAGGTTGAATTGTTTAGCTTTATATTTAATTTATGGGTTAGGCCTACCACGTGACAGAGGGCTTGGCTGTAAGAAATAAGTGAACTTAGTCATGATGTTGCCTTTCATTGTCAAATTATAAAAAGACAGAACTCTGTTTTCTGTCATCTCTTGGAGTCTTTCTTTATTATCTGCCACTATAGACTATATATTTTTAAATTCAAATGTAAAAAGCTGAAAGACTCTTACCCGTATTCACAAAGTTCCTCACATGAACAGTGCTCGACTACAGTCACAGTCGTTAGCAGTTGGGCAAAATTTTAGTTAGCATGTTAGGGCTTTTTGTTTCCCCAGCTCTGTTTTGTAAAGTCATGGATCCATCAAACTTAGAAAAAAAACAACAACAAACAAAAAAAAACACAAATTTTAAATAAAGAATTTAAAATTTAAATTTTAAAAAAAAAGTAATATTTTGGAATATAGTTTTTGCATTTGTTAAAAAGAGTCAGGAGATTTGCTTAGTGTCACAGTGTAAACAGCAACTCTTGCTCCGTATAACGGTAACAAAAAAACGATGCAACGCGATGTAAAAAAAAAAAAAGCCTGGTTGAGACTGTTTATTAGACTATCACCTGGTAAGAAAACTGATGTCAACCCATGTCGACAAATCAATTTTAACCTCCTAAGACCCAAACTCGTTCATGGCATGCATTTTTAATTTCTCTTTGATATTTGGGCTGATCGGGACCTGATGAATGTAAAAACAAAGAATTACCAGATTTTTTGTTTTTTACCCGATTTTTGTTTCTGAGAAAAATGAGTCACATATGAGAACATTCTTTTTAGATTTTGATCAAACAGTGGCAGTATAATGTCCTCGTAAGAGGATTTCAGGCCCTTGTAGAGCAAAATGTTGTATTTTGGTTTAAACAACCCAAAATGTGAAGTCCACATATGTGGACGCCCAGGTCCTAGGAGGTTAAGGAAGGAACTCATTGACCAGAAGTACCAAAGTTGTGTGTGTGTAGTGAGTGGCTGAAGAAAGAACAATTAAACTAACTTGCTGCATGCTCATCAGCTACAATGTGTTTGTGTCAATGTGATTAACATCTTTCAGATTAAGCAAAACTTTGAAGGATGTGTTTAGATATTTCTGTGTAAATGCAAGTGCTGCTGAAAGCACAGATGCACACAAACATGTTTACTAAGCCATCAGCTGACTGTTGCAATGTCTTAGAGAGAGGAGGAGAGGAGAGGGAAAAAATATAGGGTAATGAGCTGACAGGTGGACCCAAACAAAAACAGGTGACATTTCTCATCAACAGCATTTTGCCCAGTTGATGGAGGAAGATGGGGAGGAAGAGGCACCGTGTTAGACATCAATGTCACCTTCTAATCACTGGCTCAGAAAAGACAAGCACACGGACTGACACACACATTTCTTTGTTATTACGATATCGCAGTTGTTTGCAGGCCGATTTAAATGTATCGCTGCAATGCTGCTGCAAACTCACACACAGATGACAGTCATGTGGGGACAACGATGATCATATTTGTTTTTAACCGCAAACACTTTTCATTAGAGCTTCATCACAATATTACCGTGAACGTATCTTAAATGGACATTAATGACTTAAGTGGAGTGTATGTTCAAAGAAACTATTAGCTTTTGCACAGCCTTGAGCTATGGCTTGGAAATAGAACATGTATATTTCTAAGAAGCTGTTCAGCCTTTTTCCATCAGTCTCCCACTTCTTAATGCTGTAGCTAACTGAAACAGCTAAAACCACTATCATTACAAGAAGATTATTATTTCCATCTGTAGTAATTTATGTTAGTGGTATGGCTCTGATTACAGCAGCAGGAAGAGGAGGAGCTGGGGTTGATGTGGGTTGTATAGTGGCTTGCAGATCCAGTGCTTGCAGAGACTTGTTTTATCAAAGACAACACCATTTCATAACACATCTAGACACTCTATACATTTGCCAGCCTCCTATTTTTAAAATGGAACTGTTTATACAAGTCAAAAGCACAGCAATTTGGTATTTGACATCACTTCCTTAAAATAACATTCACTTAACCTTCATTAGACCAAAATCTGAGTGTGAGAATTTGATTTGACTCCTGCTCTCATAATGACTACCATAAAAGCCCGGACTGTAGTAGATGAGGCTGCCTTAATGAGGTGCTGTCAGTGAGTGACCATGTTTTCAACTCCTGGAGGATATGGAGACTGTGTGTCTGCTCTGTGCTCCCCTATATCTTTTTGCATAGTGTAGGAACAAATGAATATGAGAAAACTTTGCCTGTCCTCACAGCTACTAGATTGTACCATTAGTTGAGTACATGGGTTTATGGTAAGGGTTATATGTATTGTTACGTGGTCACAGAAGCTTAAGTCAGCAAATAAAACCAGGCTGACAAATTTAATGTTAATACTCCTTAAAAATGAAATCCAATAATATCTATTTGGTGCCACAGATTGTGCAGATGCAAGTCCATCTGTGACTCTGCTGACAAACTCTCATAATGAGGAACTGTTCTGTCTGTTTCAGAGTCGTTTACTCCACATATGAATTCTGAGGTCCTTTTCCCTGTTTTTGGTGAAATTGAGGTGCTTGCAGTGACTCAGGTTCTGTCATGTATTAGCTAACTCACCTTTCCATGTTTTACTCTCAGTAATCTGATTAACCACTGATTCTGATTAATCTACATTTTATTAATCCACCAATGTATTCAGGCAAGGTTAGACCCTTTATAGTTCATGTGTAATGGGATCTAAGTCCTGCACAAGCCATGCTTCCAGTCCTGCTGCTGCACGCTCACTGCTCTGCTCACATACTCACTGCTCTTACTGCACCACCTCAAAGGACTCGTAGAGTCAAGGAGTCAGTGCGCTTTCAATAAACTGCTTGTTGGATTGTCTAACAGCATTTGAACCCTTTGAAAGGTGAGCAAATTGGCAAGAATGTCTCCCTCCCTTCCCTACTGAACTTCTCACTCACGCTATCTTAGAACACCCTGACGTTATGGCTTGTCTAGGCGGCATGCTCCAATAGCGTCAGAATGAAAGCTCCTACATTACCCAGTGATACTATGATGTCTAAGTAAATACTTATACATTTTTTTTTAACTATTAGTGGTAGTTATGATACAACCCAGCGCAGTTCCATTTGACACTGTTGTGTTCAGTTGTTCTGGCCTCTTGTGTTCAGAACAATTAGATTTTTCACAAGTTATAAAAGAACGTCTGAGAGGCCAAAGCTCTATTCACAGGCAAGGTGCTCCTTTCTTGAACAGAACGGACATCTACCTGATACCATGTAGGCAACTGTGGTAAGCAATGATGGTATATCGCTAACAAATGGGAAAACGTCCCTTTTACACGATGGCCCTGAGAGAACAAACTGCAACTGCAAAAAGACCAGCAAGTAGAAAAATGCTGCAAAAAAAACACACAACAAAATCAAAGTTGAATAGCAATTGAAAATGGCAAAAAAATCTCACAGAGAAAACTTCACAAGACACAATGGAAGTATTTGGGGGGAAACAGTAACACACCGGACAAGCTGCAGAAGTGACAAGCTAACAGTAAACAGTATTACATGACTGTTATTTGCATCTTTTTCTCCCTCACGACCCAACATTGTGGTTTGTGCACTTTTGCACTGTTTGGTCTTAATTGGTATTTCCTTTCCATTTGAATCCTCAGGGCCACCATACTTTTATGAACTAATCACTTATGTTCACGTCCTCATGTAGATTACCGCAAACATTCGTGCCCGTCTGGTTTTCAGATGATATAGGACGGATGTAGTGCCCGGGATGATGAGCGAGTTAATGAGTGAATGAAAAACTCAAGTAGGACACCTATTTGGTTATGACTGCACATGTGACTGTCACTGAGTTATACCATTTATTAGTGTAGCCTGCGTGTGATGTGATGCGTACATTGTCCCATAGAGTTTTGAGAACGGGTGATTATAAGAGTCTCAATTTCCACACAGTTTTCCTTCATTTTATCAAAGCAGTGCTGCTCATATATTTCAGTTTGACCAAACTGAAGGTTTTCTTGTGAATTAAAAGTTTTGCCCAAGTTGCTAAGAAGGTGAGAACCCAGGGATGCAATCATTTAGCTGGCAGGCATAATCGCCGAAACATTGACTCAGACTCACTGTGAGCTGGTTACCACCGAGTTACTGCACTGTGTACATGCTCTAAATTGTTAAAGAAGCATGTTAGGACAAGAAGAAATAGCTAAGCCCTCTGGGAAGTGTCTGAGGCACCCTCACATTCATCTACATGTCACCAGAGCTTCTGTGTCACTGTGTTTAGGAAAGGAAATGGCTCTTGCTCACTACCGGTCTGTTGTAGGGTGAGCTTATCATGAGGATCATTTTGTAAACTTGCAGTTTTTCTTAGCCCAACTTTCACCCCTCAAACAAGAATCGCTTCTACGTAGCATGTTTACAAGAAATGCTCAGCGTGCCTTTGAGCACTGTACTTCACACTCAAATGGATAATTGCTCAACGAAAATACATTTTTCATGTGACATTCAGATGGTACTGTGCCCTGAATATAGTCGGAGAACTGGGTAAAACTGGAATGCAGGGTTTTGGGGCCTTGTTGCCCTGCACAACCGCAAAATCCCATGTGATTCACATTAATTTAAAATGAATATTGGCTAACTGTTCTGCTGTCTGTGAACCAGGCCACTTATC
>VURO01024355.1:0-11182 GCA_015108175.1 Pelvicachromis taeniatus | reverse complement strand
TTACAATTTGATAGAAGCCAATTGAGTCTAATAACAGAGTAAATGCTGTGTTGAGGCTGTCATTTTTAGCATCTACATGGATGTTAAAATCACCCACAATAATGATTTTATCTGAGCTGAGCACTAAATCAGATAAAAAATCTGAGAAATCAGACAGAAACTCTGTGTAAGGCCCAGGTGGACCAGAGATGATCACAGACTGGTTTTTGAGTTTTCCAGCTAGAGTGGACGAGGCTAAGCATTAGGCTTTCAAATGAATTAAAAGTATGTCCTGGTCTTTGGTTAATTAATAGGCTAGTGTGGAAAATTGCGGCCACACCGCCCCCGCGGCCTGTGCTTCGAGGTTTCTGATAGTTAGAATGACTCGGGGGTGTTGATTCATTTAAACTAACATAATCATCCTGCTGCAACCAGGTTAAGCCCCACTGTGGCTTCAGCCCCACTGTGACTTCAGCCCCACTGTGGCTTCAGCCCCACTGTGACTTCAGCCCTACTGTGGCTTCATCCCCACTGTGACTTCAGCCCCACTGTGACTTCAGCCCCACTGTGGCTTCATCCCCACTGTGACTTCAGCCCCACTGTGGCTTCAGCCCCACTGTGACTTCAGCCCCACTGTGACTTCAGCCCCACTGTGGCTTCATCCCCACTGTGACTTCATCCCCACTGTGACTTCAGCCCCACTGTGACTTCAGCCCCACTGTGACTTCATCCCCACTGTGACTTCAGCCCCACTGTGGCTTCATCCCCACTGTGGCTTCAGCACCACTGTGGCTTCATCCCCACTGTGATTTCATCCCCACTGTGACTTCAGCCCCACTGTGACTTCATCCCCACTGTGACTTCAGTCACCACTGTGGCTTCATCCCCACTGTGATTTCATCCCCACTGTGACTTCATCCCCACTGTGACTTCAGCCCCACTGTGACTTCAGTGAAATGATCACAAATACTGAAAAATTAGAGGTGTGTGTGTGTGTGTGTGTGTGTGTGTGTGTGTGTGTGTGTGTGTGATGTTAAAATGCACTCAGACATTGTCAGTATAAATATATACAGAGTGTTTGGGGCCTTATTAAACGTCCTGTGACATCCACAGAGGACTGTTACTGTGGACATGATCGTTAAAGTGCATTTTAATGAAACAATTAAGAAATGACTGTAAAGCTGTGTCTTAACCCACTCGTGTCGCTCTGTGTGCAGGTGGCTGCTGGGCCTCTGAGCTCGCTTTCTTGGTGGAGCCCATGGACGTGACTGCGGTGAGGGATCGGCCGCTCATGCTGGACTGTCAGGTGCGGGGCGAGGAACCCATCACAATTACGTGGCGTAAGAATGGCACGCCCGTGCCCAGCAGCCCACGGGTCCGAGTACTAGAAAATGGCACGCTGTTAATAACGAGCTTCCAGAAACGCAGAGAGGGCAGCGATGCAGACATGGGCGAATATGACTGCGCCGCACAGAACCGTTACGGCCTGCTGGTCAGCCGCAAGGCCAAAGTCCACTTGGCGTGTAAGTGATCGACTGAGCAACACAGCACAAGAATGTTATAATCTCCACAGTACATCAGCAACACGCAGCACTTTGAGCAGCCCGCGAACAAACTAAGTGAAGGCAGAGAAAGGTGGTCACTGGCTGGTCTGGTCTCAGCCCACCGGCTCACACTGAACTTTTTAAGACCACTATTGTTGGGTTATGCAGCAATGTTGACATGTTTGATAAGACGTCCAGACACCCAACGTGACATGACTATTTATAATCAGTGTGTGAGGATAACTTTCAGCATTTCTTCTTCACCTGCCTCACACCTGTCTTCAGTTTAACGTCTCTTAGTTAGAGCAAAGAATCACAGCACAGTTCACCGAACACAATCACCGAACACACTCACCGAACACAATCACCAAACACAATCTCCGAACGCAATCACCGAACACAATCACCGAACGCAATCACCGAACACAATCACCGAACACACTCACCGAACGCAATCACAATCACCGAACACAATCACGAACACAATCACGAACACACTCACTGAACGCAATCACCGAACGCAATCACCGAACACACTCACCGAACACACTCACCGAACACACTCACCGAACGCAATCACAATCTCCGAACGCAATCACCGAACACACTCACCGAACACACTCACCGAACACACTCACCGAACACACTCACCGAACGCAATCACAATCACCGAACACAATCACCGAACACAATCACCGAACACACTCACCGAACACACTCACCGAACGCAATCACCGAACACACTCACCGAACACACTCACCGAACACACTCACCGAACACAATCACAGCATCACCATAGCCATGGTGATGCTGTCTCATTTACAGGGCTTCTCTATTGAATTCAGCCTTATTGATTATGGCCTCCATTTCAAAGCACCCCAGCATGGTTGTGTGTATGGTTGTGTGTGGGCACTGTAACGTGTCATTCTGGTTAAAGGTTTTAATCACACCGTCTACACCAGACTGACCGGTACGAGCTCTTCCTGCTGCACGCTCCCACAGAGTTTATAGAGATGTCCAACGTTTTTCTCACCGTGTCGTCTCTTTGTGTGATCTGCTCTCCAGCTCTTCCTAAGTTTCACACACACCCAGCATCGATGTCTGTGGATGAGGGAGGAGTGGCCCGATTCCAGTGTCAGATCAATGGAGTACCTGAGGCCAGGATCACATGGGAGAAAGACAGAGTGCTGCTCAACACCACGGACAGCAGGTGAAAACACATCGGGACATTGTGAACAGCACAAACTCAACGACTAACATATACTGTGGACGGCAGTGTGTGCTGTTTTTTAGAAAGCATCCACATGTAAATGCCCGGTAGCCTTTATGTTAGAGCTGGGTCACGTGACATGTCACGTTCATCGTGAACCACCTTTTTCTTCCTTTCACCTCTTTTGTAACGATCGGACAAAATAGGAAATATTATACTATTAGACAGATGTTTAGTGCCTCATCTTCACTTTGACTTCCCTTACCTGTCCAGGTACACTCTCCTACCAATGGGTATCCTCCAGGTGACAGGTGTGAGAAAGGCAGATGCAGGGGTTTTCCGCTGTGTTGCCACCAACATTGCCAACACTCGTTACAGCCACGACGCCGCGCTCAACGTTACCGGTAGGTGGAGTCCGCTGCAGTGTACCAGCAGCGAGGGAAACCTTTTAGTTGTGACTATCGCTGCCCAGCCTCTGGGCCTGCATGGGCCTCCTCTCACAGTCCAAATACATGCGTTTCACGTGAGGGACTGAAAGAGTACATGATCGTATCTTTGATGAGAGACTGTAAAACTCATGTGTCCATGGAACTGTCACCTCAACAACCGCCCTCGGCCCAAACAGAGCTTCTCATGTTACATTTCACACTGAAGACGTGTGCAAATGGTCATGTGGGTTTATGTCAAAGCTCTCACTGACAGCTCCACGTGGCTGTCATGGCGTGGGACGATGGCGTGACGTGCTGCCATCATATATCATACTGCATGAGCTGTGCAGCAGTATATACATGCTTGTGAAACTGTCTTTAACTCTGCTCATTACAAACACAGCTGTACGCTGCTTACTGTACATTACACTTTTACTATACCCTCATCTGTTTTTGTGTTCTCGTCCCCGTCCAGGTGGGACTCCCAGGACCTACAAGGAGCCCGTGATCCTGTCAGGGCCTCAGAACCTGACCATCACAGTTCATCAGACTGCCATTTTGGAGTGTATTGCCACAGGGAACCCAAGGCCCATCGTTTCCTGGAGCAGGCTAGGTGGCTCTGTAGCATCCCAGTAGAATGTGAAAAAAAACATTGACAAGCTGCAAAAGTTTGATTTACTGAACCGTGTGTCTCTGCGTCTGTGTGTCCATCAGACGGCCGCTCCATTGGGGTGGAGGGCATCCAGGTTCTTGGGACTGGGAACCTGATGATCTCAGATGTGTCCCTGCAGCACTCCGGTGTGTACGTGTGTGCTGCCAACCGGCCCGGCACCAGGATGAGGCGTACTGCACTGGGACGCCTCGTGGTACAAGGTGAGGATGTACAGGGACCGCTGGCATGCTCTCATCAGTCTCATCAGTGCTGACCGTCCAACACTGCACCTGTTAGATGTATGTGACAGTGAGGACGTGTCTGCGTCCAGGACAGACAGATGCATGACGAGCATGTTACACCTACAAATATGACAGATAAGCTTATTCTCGTGGTCACCTTACAGATATTGTTACCACCAGTCAACATAAACAATTCAGTTCATGTGATATACAAGCAGCTGTAAGATATGTAAGCTAGGAGGTGTTCAGGCAGCATCGACCCTGTCCCTGCGTGTGGGGGTTATAGGAATAAGTGCTGGTGATGGGGGGGGGTTCTGCATGTGCGCCCCCGGTCGCTCAGTGGGGGAAGGACTGAGCGAGGGCCTGCTATAGGTCTTGCAGTTGGGGGTGGACCTGCTTTCATCCATCACCCTGCAGATGTCCATATCAGCTGCTGTCAGTGACAATGCTGCTGGAAATGAAACTGTTGGGCTTATAAATTAGAAACAATCAGTAACATTGGGTAAAAACCTGAATTCAATCATTTTTAAAAAGTCCACCTTAACACAAGCTGATAGTTTGTACTGTCCGAGAGTTTAAACATGCTGTGAAGCAGCGCCTCTTCTTTTGATCACTGTCAAACTTGAGACAGCTTTTGGGCCTTGTTGTCGCTCAAATTTGAAAATGTTAAATAACAGAAGGAACTGTCCTGCTGCTGGATCCAGTGTGAACCGCCCCACAGGACTGTGCACTTAGCCACGGTGCAGGGACACACACAACATACGGAGAAACAAAACGTGTGGGACAACAATACACGGGGCAGGTGGGGGTCGCAAGGGGGAGGGAAAGGACTGAAGGATGACCCCTGACCCCTGACCCATGACCTAGACCGGAGTAACAAGGACACATGTCTCTAAAAACAGTTGTATGGAGGGAGCAGGCGTGCTGGACAGATCGGGAACAGCAGCAGTACAAACGACAGATTTAATGTTCCACCGTAACATCTGTAATAACATCTGTAATAACATCTGTAATAACATCTGTAATAACATCTGTAATAACATCTGTGTGTTTGTGACCTGACAGAATATAAACCTGGGGTGTTAGGACAGCAGCAACAGCTGTGTGCACATACATGTCAGCTGGACAGGACACCATACAAGTGGCCAAAGTGTGAAAAACAATGACACTGGATTCACACGCGTGTAACTCTGTTAATGCTGCTGTGGTTGATACAGGCAAAAGTTTAGTCAGGCATGTACGGGTCACGGACCGAGCGCCCGACGCCCAGTGCCCGGCACCTGGGTCAAACACCATGACTATTATTTATCATCCAGGTAAAAGTCTCATTTCCAACAGAGACCTGGCATAAGTACATAATAAGACGAATACACACTGTCCCGTACAAACACGTGAAAATATACAATAACAGATCAATTTAGAGAAGAGTGCCATGTCTGACGCCATGATGTTACCCCGGCACAGGGCTGATACCTGAATGCTCACAGCACCCCCGCCTCTTTAAAGGCTGTCTCAGGGCGCTCCGTCACAGGTGGTGGCTTCTGTCACGTTAACAGAAACACTTCTCGTGGGTTTTGTGTGCTTCTGCAGCATTTTTCTATTTGCTGCTGTTTTCGGTGCAGTGCATTTGACCCCTTAGGGCCACCGTATACATGCCAACTATAAGGTTGCTGGGAAGAGAAGCCAAAAAGCTTAAGGCTTAAAAAAAGCCCCACATTGTCATGAAGCACACTGTAGCCTGGCGGATGCTCCTCCGCAGCCCCGTGGACGTGGGTGCTGTGGTTTTGTCTCTTGGTCTTATCTCCGTCTCTGTTCCACCTCAGCTCCTCCAGAGTTCCTGCAGTGGCCACAGTCTGTGTCCAAACCAGCAGGGGGCAGTGCAGTGTTCACCTGCGTGGCCCAGGGGGTCCCTGAGCCTCATCTCATCTGGCTGAAGAATGGCAAGGTCCTGATGCCTGGACATAATATCAAGCTTACCAATAACAACAGGTATGTGAGTCGGGGAGTGACACTCCAACCTTCTTAGCATTAACTCCTGACCCACAGAGTGACAGCACGCTTTCAACAGTGTGGTTTCACTGTCTTCAGATGATGCGTGTGTGTGCGTGCGTGCATGCGTGTGCCTGTGTGTGTGTGTGTTATAAACAATGAAGGAGCATGTGCTGATTCCACACAGAAACATTCAGACCAACAAAGCGTTTCTTCTGAGGTGACAGCGCCGTCCTGTCTCACCGTGCAGCTGCGTCTCAGCGTGTCACAAACATCCAACATTTTCCGTGAACTCACCTGGTTCCTGGAGTAAAATCCCAGCGTAGCGTCTCCTCGGTGATGGCTGATAGAAACACTTTGAGACGCAGTCCTTCTGGCTCGTCTGCAACGGAGGCGATACAACAGCAGCACCAGCATCAGCATCGTAGTGTTAGTGAAAGCATTAGTGAGAGCAGAGGAGATGGAGCTGCAGCAGGACGTCTGGCACTTGCTGAACCATCTCGTCTCCCATGCAGTGAAGCAGCAGCAGCTTACTTGAGTCTGTTGTCTACACAGCACTCTGGCTTTGACCCGTATCAGCTCTGAAGATGAGGCTATCTACCAGTGCATTGCTGAGAACAGTGCCGGCACCAACCAGGCCAGTGCCCGCCTGGCCGTGGCACAGGGTAAAGACCTGCCCGGCGCCCCACGAGGCTTCACAGCCAGAGCCCTGTCCACGCACGCCCTGCAGATCACCTGGGACCAGCCGCCCGCCAACGTCACCGAGAGCATCATTGGGTACGTGCTGCACATCCGCAAGATAGGAGGTGAGTGTCAGCACACACACACACGCACACACACACATGTCGCAATTTATCTTATGAAGTCTCATAACGTGTGTGCGTGTGTGTGTGTGTGTGTGTGTGTGTGTGTGTGTGTGTGTGTGTGTGTGTGTGTGTGTGTGTGTGTGTGTGTAGAGGCTGACAGTCTGGAGCTGCAGGAAGCCATCAGTAAAGGCAACTTTCAGCACGACGTCACCAACCTGGATCCGGCCACCACCTACTCCCTCTACCTGAAGGCCTACTCTCCCCTGGGAGCCAGCCGGCAGTCCCCTACGATGACTGTGACTACACTAGGGGGCGGTAAGGTCATGAAAAAGCAGCAGGGCTCAATCCTCCACACTGGTTTCTACCATCTGCTTTATGACAGTGAGTGATGGCTCGATCCAAATGCCCCCCCCCTTCTCTTGTCCTCCATGCAGTGCCTGCTCCGCCTACCTTCTTCACCAAGGTGTTAAATTCCAGCGCCGTACAGGTCCTCTGGGAACTTCCCACAAAGGCCGGCATGGTCGAGGGCTTCAGGCTGTCGTACCGCAGGGTCCCCCATGCTGACTACCAGAGCCCAGTTCAGCTGCCCTCTTACACTGATGCCCACACCATGTCCAACCTGGGTAAGTGTGTGTGAGTGTGTGCGCACATTAATGGAAGGACAATACATTTATGTGCCTGCAAGGGTGCACACACACTGAACCACAGTGCTAACCCTTTAACCAGTTAAGCAGTAAGACTGACACAAAACCACAGCTGATCATGTGTCGATCATGTGAGCACCTCCTGTCTTTGTTACATGTTGTGCCATCATCAGTTCTGCAGGCAGAGACAGTTTGTGCCTTTGCTGATATTGTGTTACTCCATTCATGCTCACTTCTGTGCCCTGTCGGGAGCAGTAGCTACACGCTGACCATCCACACCGTAAACACTGTGGGGTGTCACACAGTGACCTCAACCTGCTCATCACATCAGCCATTAAGCAAAGCTTGCTGTGAAACAGTCAGAAGGCCGACTCCAGGCTGTCGCACGTCTGTGAGTTTTCTCTCTGGATGCTCCCACAGCACAAAAACACCATGACGTCAGTGTGGTTGCTGATGTCACAGTGGCGCAGTGTGTTAGCCTCGGGGCAGCTGTCCACGGTCTGTCTCACCTGCCGCCCTGGGACAGGGATCGAGGATTATTCAAAGCTTTAGATGATGATGTGTTTGTGAAACGGAGGCGTCATTTGTACAGTTTCGTTCTTTATGAAAATGTGCTGAGTGTGGCTTTAACTCCACCAGAAGTGTCCTGGACGAAGTAGGTGACTGACACTGTGGCTGTGGGAGCTGTGGAGTCGTGACACTGTGGATCACCTGTACCCGACACCGTGGAGCACAAAGCGATAACGCGAGAACAATAAAACCGTTTAAGTTCCTGGTTTGCTGCACTCAGCAGACTTGTATCCACTGAGTCAGAGCCAGCAGCAGCAGCTTGTTCACGTTTCCAAACTATTAGGAAGATTAAGAGTCTTTAATATCCTGACTTTAATAAACTGTCACATAAAAAGAAATATTTTCTGATGGTCACATATTCCCCTCTCTAAGTGAAGTGTGAAGGTTATTGGTTGTCTGGATGACTTAGATTCTGTTTTCAGTGATGCCACATCGTCGCTGCACCCCTCGGCTCTCCATACGAACGTGCTGTGACTCTGTGTGATGCTTCATCACATCAGCACTGCCTGCAGATGCAAGTGTGCTCAGCATGGCTGCTTGGTTACAACACAATGGAGACACCACGTTACTGTAGCAGCGAGAGCTGACGGGAAAGTAAACGTGCTCAGTGCTCAGTGATCATCACAGTTTGCATACTAACTGATGATGATGATGATGATGATGATGATGATGATGATGATGATGATGATGATGAAACGTTAACGTCCAGATGGACACAATCATGGGGAAAAGCAAACGTATCATAGGAATAATTTAAGATGAAGAAACGATTGTTTCTAACTTATTGCATGGAGGTGGTTCTCCTTCCGTCATATTTACTGCACATTTCACAGCGAAACAAACGTGCTGGATGTAAACGCTCGGTCTGAACATTCAAAGTGCTTTTCTACAACGCCGTGTCAGCGCTCCACTGCATCTCTTTTAGAACCAGGTGCCGTGTACGAAGTCAAACTGGTTGCCTATAATGGAAACGGAGAGAGCGACTGCTCCAAGAGGCTGGTGTCACTCGCAGAGGAGGGCGCGAGAGACCAAACCACCGGTGAGTGTCGGCACACATCTGTGACTCCAGCACGAATATTTCATGTACTTTTATCAGTAAATTATAATAGATATTTGGAACAAAAAGCAGGTTTGCTGAGAGATTTGAATGGTAGAAGAATAACTCATTGCACCACTAATTCATGGATGTGTACAAACTATAGCAAAGTGTCTCATATGTCAAATATTCAGGAGAATACAAGCATGATGCACCGCAAGGAAGTGCAAAATGAGGATTTATGTCTGTAAATGACATGTGAAGGTGCAGGCGTCAAACACTGCTGTGAACACTGAGCGGTGGATTTAATATCTCGTGCCAATGTTTCAGTCTCAAAGTTTCACTTCACGTGTCAGAAAGCTGCCAGCAGCCGACGCACGCTTTCGTTTCTGGTGACGCCTGAGAAAAAAGGCCAGAACACCTGGCTTTGTTGTGTTTCAGTCACGAAGACGTTCATCGGTAACATGGTGCTGTTTTCAGGAGAAGACCGCCTGTGTCAGTGCAGGGATGGAGAGGCCTCGCTGGGCAGCGTCGTCATCGGCATCCATATCGGCACCGCCTGCATCATCTTCTGCGTGCTCTTCCTCATGTTCGGATACCGTTGCAAGTATGCATTGTTGTTCTTTACCTCATTAGATAAGATAGAGTTGACTGATAATGATACGCAGCGTGTCCTAGTGCAGCAGACACTCACAGCTGCAGCCTGTTTTGCAGTAAAGGGAGTCAGGACAGCTGGCCTGCATCGAGGATCCAACCGGTACACAGCGGCCTCCCCAAAGACAGAGAGACCCTCCCCACAGGAGAATCTCAGGTACTATTCCACTTTATCTTACCGCCTCATTTATACTAATAATAAGAAACATTTAAAGGTGCTCACATGTGAGTGCTTTTAAGTCCCTCCATGGGAATAACTGTCCTCCACGTGGTCCAGCACAGACTGCTGAGTTAGGCTAACGACCTCAGCAGACATGACGACGAGTCGAGGTTTACTAATGAAGCGTCCACGAGAACAGAGACTGGAGCCGGATGACTGAAGGAAGCAAAAATACAGGCTGCTTCAGCCAGCAGCTTTATTCCCCCACCCGCACACACACTCATACTTACACTGGCAGCTTTATTCCCCCACCCGCACACACACTCATACTTACACTGGTAGCTTTATTCCCCCACCCGCACACACACTCATACTTACACTGGCAGCTTTATTCCCCCACCCGCACACACACTCATACTTACACTGGCAGCTTTATTCCCCCACCCGCACACACACTCATACTTACACTGGCAGCTTTATTCCCCCACCCGCACACACACTCATACTTACACTGGTAGTTTTATTCCCCCACCCGCACACACACTCATACTTACACTGGTAGTAATGAGCGCCTTTAACAGATTTACAGTCGTCATTACAGATATGTGGATTCTATAAGCAATGATGATGTCATCGGTTAGCCAGGCCGCAGCCCGTTTCATCCTGGAGTCATCCTGCGTTTCATTGGCTGCAGGGCATATCTACACTCTGTACTCGCCTGAGTAATAGTTGAATAAGAAGCTTTATGTGATAACAAGCTGCACTGTTGGATGTTTAAGATAACATACATCACAATCTGTGACACAAAAGTGAAACTGAGCATGTGCAGTGATCGTTGCACACAGTCATGATGTGCTTTTGCACATGTGCCATAACAGGCAGTAACTCCCTGATGTTTTGCATGGAGGTGGAGAGTACAGTAATAGTATAATTTCCCACGACATTATCAGTGGTGTCATATTTACCTGCTGCCACTGATTCCACTGTAAAGCTGCAGCGGGTCTCGTTTGCTTATACAGGAGAACTTCTTCATAAAGAATGGATGAAGTTATATGTGTAATAAGCATCTGCTCAGTTCTGTCTGCTATTCTATTCAAGGGTTTGGAGAAAAAGTGCAAAACAGAGTTTTAAAGAATAAACAGTGTTTGCAGATGTGGTTCAATAACATGTGTGGAACGATTGTAGTTCACACACACACACACACACACACACACACACACACACACACAAACACACACATACACACACACACACACACACAACCACA
>VURO01024353.1:0-12232 GCA_015108175.1 Pelvicachromis taeniatus | reverse complement strand
AGGGAACACAGGCAGGAGAGAGCAACACAGAGACAGAACACAAAACAACAACAACACAAAAAAAAAAAAAAGCTAAAGAAAAAAAAAAAAAAAAAAAAAAAAAAAAAAAAAAAGAACAAAAAACAACAGTAAACTGAAAACTCTGGGTCAGGAGACCCAGGACCATGACAGTTTAACACAGTAAAACTTTTAAATTCTTAGAAAACAGGAACTAATACTTGTAATAAAATGATAGCACCATATTTAAATAGTTTATTTTGTATATTGTGTTAAATGTGTTGAAAGCTGTGTTGTTTGAGCTGATGATATTTGCTGATATTTGTTACCCTCTGGTCATATCCATGATTAGGTTAATGACACCTAATCAAAGTTTGTTTTACATGCTGGTTGGAAGGAGGTCAATATAATGGACTGTGCAGATGAACGGCACATAGACAGCCAGTTTGTTAAAGTTGCCAGAAAATAAACAAGCATTGCATAATAAATTAGCGTTGACCTAAAATAGATGTTTAGGTCACATGTTGCATACCGCTGTGGTCACCTGTGTGTTTAATGTCCTCCAGGTACCTGTTATCTGGGACAAACCAACTCTTTAGCTATTAGCTACAGACAAAAACACATGTTTGGTTGATTCCTGATTAATTGCAGCTGCAACACAGTTATGTAACGCTAAAGATCTTTGATAAGCTTGACATCATGCGCTACCACAATATGATATAATTAACTGCTAAATTCATGGAGTATAAAATGAGCTCACATGAGTTCAAAGCACAATGATGCACTGTTAGATATGTGACATACCAAAATCCAAGATAAGGGTGTAATGTCAGTAAAGTGGCGTTTTAATTTAACAGCCTATATAAGATATAGTATACACCTAATCACTGGTGGGTTTAAACCGGTATTTCACTTAGTTGTAATGGAAAAACGTACGGTGGCCCTGAGAGGCCAAACGGACTGCAACTTCAGAAAACACCTGCAAAAAGAAAAAATGCTGCAAAAGCACACAAAACATAATGGAAATAAGAAAAACGACAACGGAAATGTTTCTGGGGAGACAATAACCCGACGGACCAGTTGCATGAACCAAAACATGCTAACCATTGCGCTGGGACTGGGAGACACTTCAAAGAAGTGGAGGAGAGGTAGATGTGTTGTAATCTCATGATTCTTATAATACTACAGATTACAACACAGAAACATTTCCGTTGTGTTTTGTGTGCTTTTGCAGCGTTTTTCTTTTTTGCAGGTGTTTTCTGAAGTTGCAGTCCGTTTGGCCTCTCAGGGCCACCGTAAACGCGCTAAAGCAGTGGTTCTCAAAGTGTGTGGCAGACTTCTGGCAGGTCAGGCATAAGTTACCTGGCAGAAAGGTCATGCAGAAGTAATGTTTAACATCGGATTCACTTTTTTTGGTGGTACAAAAGAAATTTGCGGCAGTTACGTTAATGATATGCGCATCCAATGAAAAGCTGCAGCCGCGTGTGCAAGTCGAGCGCCGCACACGTACCGAAAAGTGCGAACCTAGGTTTCGAGACCCGACCACATGTTCGCACTTTTTGGTATACTTCTTTGTTGCGGCGGTCGACTTGCACACGTGGCTGCAACTTTTCGGCTACAGCCTTCACACATCAACAACACCAACATGACCTAGTTCCTTCTGTTTTAAGAAAGCGAGGCGGGATTACGGATGCCGCTTAGGTGCATCTGCCTCCCCCACAGCTGCGCCGCAGCTCTGCAGTCAAAAACAGGCTGACTGCAGCCACTAAAGGTGGTGCAGACTAATGAAGCAGTCTGGTGACAAAAGTTACAAATAGTTGTTTGAAATGAAAGTTTTGTGTTTAAAACAAAAATTCCTGAAGGATTCATAGAGAATGAGTTTATAATGTAAGTAAAGTTGCAGCTAGGCTTTTCTGTCATTGTTTTGTTTAGATGCAGCATGAAAATATTTCTTCCTGCCATGTGGGGAATGATGTAAAACGTTTGAGAACCACTGCACTAAAGGGAAAAGGTATTATTTTGTTTAGCATGCCATTAGTTACGCAGCCTAACCTCGAAGCCTTAGGTCATGTTTGGAGCAGCCACGGTTTACTTTAACAGAAACCCCACTGATATCATTAGTGTAGTGAGTGAGTCCAACTTTATCTGTGGAATAATTGTGCTGGCATTATTTACCCTGTGCTAAAAATGAGCCCTAACTTAACTATGGAGGAAATTAGCATGAGCAGGAAAAGATTCAGTACCTAGTTTTTAAACTATATATTTATTTATGCTAACACTAAAATGAATAATAATTATGACTCATTTATATAATTTATATAATATGTAATTATAAAATATGAATAGGAATTTAAAAAAACATAACTGGTGGACATAACCGCTTTCTTTGTTTGAGTTCTTTAAAAAAAAACATACAACATTAGATGACTTCACAATCACACAACAAGATTCATACACTATATTTCCATGTTAATAATGCTGACATCAGCAAAAACGATATATGAAAACAATACCGATGTCATTATCGGGGATTTCCATTCTGTCATTGCCGACATCAGCATAAATGATCTATCAAAACTGCTGATTTCTCTAGGATGACATGATAAAAGTAAGTTTCGGTATCGCCCTTATCCTTCGGGAGGAGTTTCCCTCTTGTTAGCACAGTAGTTTTACTAATAATAGAGAACTTTCACGTTTTCGTATTACCTGTTTCTAAATAATTCTAAAAGATTTGGATGTTACACATAAATGTAGTCTCCGCCATCATAACTGTCAATAACTGTGTGGTTGTTTGTGATTAATCAGTAACTTTCAGTTTGGCATTCAGCCTTCAGTAAATACCTGCAGACGGAGGGTTTCGCAGGCGGGGCCAGGATATCCCACATGCTGCATGTTTACATGTGCAGAGAAAGGTTGACCCTGACTGTTGCAGCACATTCTTGGGTAAATCAGCATATTACCATGCTGTGCATCACTGGTAGTAAAAATGCACAATCATTGCAGTTTACTGCAGGTCAGGCTGACACCGACACGTGGTCTTTGAAATGTCACTTCTCCTCCTGACACTTCTAGCTTTGTCTTCGTTCAGCATGCTGGCTTTCATGTTGACTGAGCGTCTCTTCAGTATCCACTCTTGGCTGTTGTTAGTGACGTGACAGTTATTAACTGTAAAAGCTGCTGTCCTTGAACAGAGACACACATGGCGTTAACTCCTCTACTTGCTGCTGCCAGGGGCAACCAGAAAAAAGACACTACCAATCTTACATAAGCTTCAGTTCAGTGATTATACTTTGCAATGCAGGCTTTGTGTTGAATAGCTGTTATTTGAAGTACTATAATATAATGGCTCGAGTGCTCCCTGTTACACTTAGGTATTATAATATAAACTCTCTAAACTGCTCTTTCCTTTAGCACGTCTCTGATTTTTTATCCTGAAATTGAAACTGGAACGAGGTGGCTATTTTGAGAATGGCGTTATTTTGCCGAAGGCAATTATATACCATGCAGATCATTAAACGCTTAATTATTTTCCTTCCCCATAATCTGTCATTGCTTTACTTCACTGTGCTTTACTTCTTAAGGTCTTTTAAAGTTCTCTGAATATTGGCAATTAGTGTACTTTTTCTGTTTGTTTGTTATTTATTATTACTTACCGTATATCTTCTAATAGTGGCCCGTCTCTTATTGAAGCCCATTTGCAATAAATGCCGGTTTGAAAACATGTAACGACAAATAGACGCCGGTCTCAAATAGTAGCCGGGTGACCTTCAACCCGGAAGTCCCTCTGTGCTGTCGTCGGTCCTGCCGCGTCTCATCACTTGGCGGGCTGTTTCCAATCAGCCGTCATCAAACCTGCTAACTGTGATTTTCTGGTCTTTTACTTCCTCTCCTGGAGAGTCGGGCGGAGAGAAGTTTCAGGGAGCACCACTCGTGCACTGGGCTACCACAGACAAGGAGACACTCGGGAGCAAAGGAGAAGCACAATTGGGAACTGCATTATTTGTGAACTGTTGGAATACGTTTTGGAGCACTGTAAGTAAACACACTGTCTTTTCACCTCAGTCTAAAAACCGCGCCTGGGTCCTCTTTCCCTCTCACTTCGTGACAATTCCTTCTGAGAAGGGAATAAGAGCCGGTCTCCAACAACTGCCGGTCTCTTTTAAACGGCGGATAATTTTTAAAATAAATACCGGGGCTACTATTGGAAGATATACGGCATTATATTTTGTGCATTTTGAATCCCTGTCAGGTGAGTTGTTTTGTGTTGTGAGTTTATCTTACATGCCCGTATCATATGATAAGAAACAGCTAACAAGCTAACAAACTGTTCCTTTTGTTATTAGAAACTGTACTTCAGCCGAGCCTTTGATTGACCCTTCAAATCAGACCTCAAGCCTGTTTCTCTAATCTCTATGCATCTAGTTCCCATCATATGCTCACTTATGCAAGTCACAAGATGCCAATGAAATAATGTTTCCTGCTTAAAATGAAGGCGAGGTCAGTGAAAAGGGGGAATTTCGAGGATGTCATAATTTTACAATGCTTTGAGGTTTGACTAATGCTGCACCGCCTTCTTCTGCAATGAAACTAACTTAAAGATTTAGTGCACATACTCACATTTATACACATTAGAAACATGTGTATAAGGATCTCTTGTCATATTGAAATCTTTATATGAATGCAACGTTTTCACTGACAATTCAGAGATCACTGAATATGGCAATAACAAGCATCAGGTCTGTTGCCACTATAAACTAGAAGCAAGTTTGTTTTTTTCTGCAAAGTTTTCTCTAAGTTAATCTTTAGCATTCTCAATGGAAAACCAGTAAAGTTGCACAGAAGTCTGTCTGTCTTAAGTTTAATGATGTTTCTCAGCAATTCTGAGCGTGTGAGTGCGGAGAAATGTGTGAAATAAATCAAATGTCCAGCATTTCACGTTAACGTGTTCGTGCTAATGCTTCGGTTCTACCTCGTCCTGTCACTGCACGCATCGGCGATCTCGTCAGCAATCCACTTTAATGGTGCACTGAAACAGGCTGCAGAGAAATGTAAGCACACTGAATTCTGTGAAGTAAAATAGGGAGAAAAGTTCTTGGAAAATAATATCCTGAATGCAGTAAAGACCAGAACTGACTGGACAAAGACCCGCCTGCTGGAAGGCTTTAGAAAATGTTAATAGATTTTGTTCTTTTTGAACTTTTAACTCGTTTCATATGTTTTGCAGCTTTTTCTGTTGATAAAGAGAGAATGGAGGACAGTCTGAACTGCCAGAACTTTTTCTGTCTTTTTACACATTTATCATGTAAAGAAACTCATGAAAATGAACTTGTTGGTCTCATATTTAAATATCACAGGGATTAAAGGTTTAGTTAATGTTTTTACAGAGAGGGCAGTTTCACTTGTCAGGCCCACTTAAGATCAAAGTGGGCTATATGTGGCTCACAATATAAAATCTGTTTGACATCCCTGATTTAGAGCCTAATACAATATCCAGTTTAGCTACTTACAATGGAGTCGCTGAGGCGCTATCATTTCTTTGTTGATAGAGTGCAAGTTTAACCTGTGAATCATCAATAAAAACAGCCAACTATAAAAAATAAAATAAAATAGGAATCCTTGTGGCTTTTATTTTGACATCTGGAAAACGACTGTCTGTACACCAATTTTGCATACCATATATAAAAGATTTATAGTACCAAGGAAAATAATAAAAAGTAGAAATTACTTTTTATGTTTTTGAAATAATTATTAAATTATTTATTACATCTGCTTTGATGTGGAAGACAAAAGGATTCAAATATACAAAGATGTAAATGACGCCACAGAAAAGCCTCCAAGCTTACACTGCAGCTACTTTCTACAAAACAAACACATTTCAATCATTTTCCTGAGAAAATATTTCAAAAGCTAAAAAGATTAGTTTTACTATTCTTGCTTTTTTTTATGTATATACATTATATATTTCTGACATTCAATGTTGTTACTTTTCCAACTGATAACACTTAGAGCTGTCAAAGGATCAATTTTTGACAACATTTTAACCTTTAATTAATCAGTTATTGTGGCAACAAAACTGACTTTAGGGAGTGCCCCGAAAAGGAAAGCTAGCATGTAACTCTCAGTCTAAGTTACTATATCCTGCCCAGAGTTGCTGCACAGCTGCATGTCACTTTGCAACCCACCTCCTGCTATTTATTTAATTGATGCCACGAATGACTGCTTTGTTGTGTGCTTCAAGTTTGCTGCTGCCTTTTTTTGTTATAATATATAATTCCACAACCTTGAATTATATATTCAAGGTTGTGGAATTACAACCACAACCTTGAATATATATAGTTGAGTTCGGGCCTTGATTACTTTTACTGTCTGGTGTCCAGACACAGGAAGCTGGAGCCAAGTGGCACCTGCTGGGCTTCAACTTTGCTACTTCAAGTTATTAAACTGAACATCTCTACTAGGTTTTAGTTATTGGGGCATTTTGGAGCACTTTTAATAGCTCATGTGGTTCCTTTTAGGGCTTGCTGTGAGGTAAAAACTATCCAATAACTTTGCGGTTTTGTTTCAGCAAGTGAAATTCTATTACTTTATTAGTTTGTTACTAGTTAAAAGATATGTGAGCTTTGCTGTAGGGGACTCAAGTCAATTAGTTGTAAAGTGGTTGCTGACTGGTCGTCATGTCGTTGCACTGTAGTTAAATGTTTATATAAAAGCAAGGTCGCCATTCAGCAGCAACTGCATCCTTTTATTATGGAGGTGTTTTTGTTTGCATGAGCTTCTGGCTGGATTCTCAATGCAGATATTTGTGATTTTGTTTTGTTTTTTGTAAATTTCTGTGCTTTTAGATGGTAACAGATTTGGGGTTTTTGCCCGTTTATCTCGGTTAATCGCTGTATTATCACAAAGAGATTGCATGTAATAGCCAACTTGACCCCATTCAATCTCAGACCGGTAACAGACTGATGCCTTCCTATTGTCGTTTTATTGCTGTCTTGATTTACCAAAGAGCTATGCGTTATGAAACCCACTGACCTGGATCATATCCTTGAAGCAATGATTTCAAAGGCAAGGAAATCACAAGCTTCCCAGGAAATACACGAGGTAAAGCCATGTAGCCTTCCATCTAAATCGTTGCTTTTTGACGTACCTACAGCAACAAAACAACTTTTGTTTATTACGCAGCTTGGACGTGGAATAATTTACAGAAAGACCTAAGCTGTATCTTCTGGTTGATTAAAAACCATTAAAAGAAATATGATGAAGAAGACATGTTAGTGTTTTTTGTTGTGTGTATTTTATATCGTGTTGTAGAGCTTGGATTTTATACTGTTTCCCTTTTGAGTTGTTTTGAGTTTGTATGAGCGCTACCATGTATTGCCAGGTCTCCCTCAATGGGAGTCTTTGGTTAAATACAGATATTATTAAAGTACGTAGCACAATGATTGTTTTTTATATTGTGACTGTAGCTTTAGGTAACTTCCAGCTCCAGAAAAATGCTGTGATGTCACAATTGTTGCATTCAACTTTTAAATTGAGAGTTGCATTATGTAGATTAGTGCTCTGCAAAACTGCAAATTTTGATATCGAGTCGATACCAAAGTAAAATATAAAACCAATATACTGATACATTTGATTATGTGACTTTAACAATCATCACTTTGTAAATTCTGAATTCTGAACACATTTTGATGACTGTTTTTTCTGTTTCCACTACAATTAGTTAACAAAACACATTTTGCAGCTCATGCCTCATGTAATGTAAATGTGCCGGTCACTAAGGGGCTTTTTGTCAGCTTTTTTTAAACTATCATTACAACAGACGGTCAACATAAAAAGGTTCAGACATTTTTTATAGTGCATATTTGAGGTATACTTACCTCCAAATAAATAAATAAATATTAATACAATTCAGTGGGCTACATAGGATCAAACATATTGCTCTAGTATCGATCAAATCTTGATACTGGTATTGGTATTTGATAAATTTTGACCAAGAAGACAACCTTTCAAACAGTTAAATAGGATTGTGAACGCAGCACGGGAATAACATGGCTGCTTTAAATCTGTGGAAATTAAAAGATCAATAGATAAAGTGAATATAGTTGCTGAACAGATGAAAAACAATTGAAATTTAACTTTTCCTGAGCAGAACAAGAGACAGAAGATGCAATCAGGAAAAGAGAGCACGAGATGAGGAGAGCAACACAGAAATGAAAGAGAATGAAAGAGAGATGTGAAGAAGGGGCGAGTCGTTCAAAAGGAGCCCTCGTCATATAGAAGCAAATATTATGACATCAAAACAAAATTGAACAAATCATTGGCAACTACAGTGTGATAAAACTGTTTCATTGCTCTTAGTCTGTTCTCTTTTGCGGTTATTGTTCTTTTTGTTTATTCTAATTTAAGGTTATGAAAGGCTTTTGATAGAGCACAGTGTATCACAGATTCACTTTAAATGGTCATAAAGAGGGCAAGTGATGCAATTACTGGGTAAAAAATCTAAGCATGTATGTGATGCGCTGCACACAGGTTGCACCGTGGCAAACAACCAAATATGACAAAAAATAGAAAACTGAAAAGAAGAACTGCTTGCATGGAGAATGTAAGAATGTGTGTGTTTTTGCTCATTTGTGTAAACTTGCCTTTCAGCCTTACAGCCATCATTGCAGCAATAAGCTGTTGTAAAACAGCTGCACATCATTGTCACTTTTACAGCAATAAAGGGAGCCGCCTGAAAATGTGATGCGGCAGACACGAGGCAAGTCCAGCATGTGGGTGTGTTTATGTTTGTTCTTAGCCTAATTTCATAGGAGTGTTCGTTATCTATTGCCTTGTCCTTAAGCATGACAAACATGTGCCATGTGTTGAATGATATTTATCGCGCGCATCTCGAGCTGTGACGCCAGCATCCATCGTTATCACGCGTACAAGTTATCTTGCGGTCATTATCGTGTCTTACACACTGCAAAACAAATTGAGAAATGTATGCAAGTAGAGTTAAGATTGAAACAATCTCTTATGAGAGCCTTGTACTTTCAGACTGGACAACGGAGGATTGCAGCTCTGCTGAAAGGGAAATGTTTATGACAGGTTTCTTAGAAGTGCTGTACAATCAGACCAGTGTTGAATTCTCTGGCAAGACCTGGTTTGGTCTGGTTTAGTATATCTTGTGAAATTCCAAGAGTTAAGCATCAAATATTGTTGCAGTATTAGTTTAAAACGTTTGACTTATTATTGCATGGAGAGCGTATGTAAGTGGAAAGATTTCAGAAAATCAGTGCAGGTAATACAAAAAAAAACACTGATTTTTGGAAGCAAAATCATTCTAAAATCTTTATTTTTGTGTGTGGTTGACAATCCAAACTGAGGGCATCAGTGTACTGTACAAACAGAATAAATACACAGGAACAGTATAAATGGTATTCTCTGTAATTTGGTTTTAAGAACTTGTGACTGGTTCAATAGCTTTTCTCTAAAATATTCATGTCATGGCTTACTGTGATGGTGGAACATTTCTCTTATGGCACTGAATCACAGTCTTTTGTTATTCTCAGCATGGAAAACAGACTCTTTCTGGTCCTGGAGGGCCTTTAGCGGCCCTTTGATTTATGTCTATTTAAATGTCTTTGTAAACGTCACTAGGCAGGCACTGTGTACGAACAATAAGTAACGACACAACAGTTTGTGAAGTCTTATTTGAGGCCATGGTATTCAGCATAACTTGAATTTGATGGTCAAGGTAAAATGTCAAAAACGTCCAATTAAACCAAACTAAACTACCTACAGTTATGAGTATATGAGCTCTGCCGTGAACTGATAGCTGACTGATCAAATGATCAGATATTAAAAGCTGGTAGCCAAACGTGCTAAAGATAGTTCCACAGTTTTCCACCAAGCCGTCCTGTTTCTCTTCTTGGTTACTATTTACTGTTGACAGTCTCTCACATCAGCAGTCACCAGGCTTGACGCGACATGTTTTGCACCATGTTCTCAGTTTTCAGAGGACATGCTTTAAACTATACTTCACAATGACTCTGGCAAGTTCTACAGTAACTGTTTAAATAACACACTACAGCACCAGTTTACTAGTGTTGTAGACGCATCTACCTGTTTAAAGGTTTGTCTATAACTGCTACTATTTTTCTTCTGTATATGAACTGAACACTTAACAACATAACAGAAATAAAATGATATGATGAGGAGAAAAAAAACCTTTCCTACTTTAGAGTCTGTACCACTGTGACAGACTACACATCATAGCCTGGGAGTTGTGTATTCTTCATGAGGAGGGTGTTTCGAGAGGTGGCCGGATTATACTACTTCCAACGAAAAGACAGGAGTCTGAGTGCCACCTGGGATCTCCTCCATTTGTTTTACTGTCATTTGTTTGGTTAGGATTAGTGACTAAACTATTTGCTTGTGTTTAACGCACAGTCACAGTCTATGTAAAGAAACAAAGCCCTGTTAACTTGAAGTTAGATGACTAATGTCTTCAACTAGAAACAGGCTTTTTCCATTTTTTTTTTGTCAGCTGTCAGCAACAATCATCTCAAGGCAGAGGACCTAAAATATTGGGGTTTTTTTAGAGGAGAGGAAAGGGGTCATCACAACTATACCAACATCCCATCTTATCTTGTTTGTGCATAGAGCAACAACAACAGAGTGATGAGCCAACGAACACACCACTGGGCTCCACAGAGGCTGACTGACCAAGAAAGGCAGAATGTTACATCAGATGACCTAACATCCACAGTCTCTTGATCAACACTGGTTATAGGAAAACAGAATAAAGTATAAGCAGCTAACAGTATGTTGGGAACTAGGGATGGACCACTCTAATGCCTGATCAGCTATCATACCAATCCTGACATAAAAAGCAAGATCAGATATTTGTGACGCTATGCTGCTGTGTGGGCTGTTCAAGCCTCCACAGTCTCCAGATCCCAGTTCAATAAAAGCGCCTTGGGGGATGCAGTGGATTGGGAGATTCATATCATAAATGTGGAGCAACTGCGCCAGCAGAAATATGCCACAAACATAATAAAGATAGTAATTCAGTTTAGTTTACTTCTTAGTTTTGTTGTGTTAAGTATTGTTTTACAGTCTAGGAATTGATCACAATATAAAGACATTTAAGAAAGATTTAAGATTTTTTTTTAAAGAAAAACAGAAAAAGAAGTTGATTTTAAAGCAAGTTTTCACATCAACTTCTGCAGCCGTTAGTGTCATGTGTTCATAGGACAAACACAAGATTATCCAACAAGTGTGTTATTATCAAAAGGTTGCCTGAACATCATGTGTCATTTCATCTGTTACAAAAGCCAAAGTTATGCTCAAAACAAAATGCCAACTGTTATTTTAATGCTCAGTTGGAGCTTTGTGGAGCTCTTCTCTGTATGCATTGTAAAAAAAGGAAGTTTATTTTTGCCATTTTCCTGGAAGGAAATTATATTTTTATTTTCCTTTTCTGACACATATCCCACAGAACTGTCTCGTTTTTTTTCTATTTAGTTATTTAACTGCCACAGTATACTATTGCTCCTCTAAGAATTATAGTGTAGTGCCTGCACGCAGGATTTTTGTTTTTATATCTATGACATGAATTTGCCCAGTGTTCTGGTGGAGTGGGCCAAACCCCTTGATCATGTCTGGATTAATTCAATTCAATTCACTTCAATTAAATTTTATTTATATAGCGCCAAATCACAGTCGCCTCAAGGCGCTTTATATGGTAGGGTAGACCCTACAATAATACATACATTACACCTGTGGATTAAAGCCACAGTTGATGTAAAGTTACACAGTAAAAGGGAATCTGTGACATTTAAAACAACTTTTCAACCTTCTTTGGGACAACGTCAAAAACTTGTATGTGTTTCCTTTAACAGACCTACATACTCAGGTTTATGTAATATGATGGCGCTCAAGTAGCGAGACTGTTTCAGTGAGGACTTTGATTGTATTACTAAGGTATTTCTAAGAAGTAAGGAAGATCTAATTAACATTTGTCACAGTTAAGCAGCTGTCCCAGTCAGAGGGTCAGCAACAAGGGAAATGAAAGCAGACAGAAGGGAAATAACTCAATTTATTTATTGTTGAGTCTTTTACTCAACAATTACTAAATTTGTTCCCATTAGAAGTATGTATTTCCCACAATCATTTTTACAATATCAAATTAAGCATTCGTGATACAGAAAACATTGAATGGGTAAACAAATATGTAACGATAACAATGCTA